>MU624683.1:1186-31815 GCA_025349905.2 Blastocladiella britannica
CAAGTACTCGGGGCATGCCATGGACTGGGCCAGCAAGAACGGCCGCATTGACGTGCTCAAGTGGTGGCGCAGCTCTGGACTCGAGCTCAAGTACTCGAATGGTGCGATGAACGGGGCCAGCAGGAACGGCCATGTCAATGTGCTCGAGTGGTGGCGCAGCTCTGGCCTGTGACGATTCAGACGTCACGTATTTAATGTATTGGGAACTCGGAACTTGTCTTTGGTTCACTGTCGCGAGTCAATTGTTTGGCAAGCATATATATTCTCTAAATCCTTCCACGGACCGCAGTGCCCCTCCAGCAGTCGTTACATCTGACTCGCGACCTTGCACTGCGCCGTGTGACGTAGCCGTAATCTTCTTTTTCTCGCCGCTGTCAAAAACCATTGTCCACGGACAACCGCTGATCCATTACACCAGCCCCCCTCAGCGCCGACGTCGGCGCGGGACAGCAGCAGGCAATGGAGTGTCCCCTGGCTTGGGCTTGTCAGGATACTTGGCATGGAACTCCTCAGCGACCTCGCGTGCAGTTGCATTGGGGCCAGTGAAGTCAGTTGCTGGATACCAGGTCATGTCATCCGAGATGTCATAGCCAGCCCACTTGATGCGGTACTGGAACTTGCGGCGGTACCACCGAGAATCGAGAGTGGCTTCGACCTCGTAGTGTTTCTCGCCGTCGATCATGTCAGGTGGCGGTGGTGGTTGAGTGCGGCCAGGGAACTCAGTCACATCGGAGGGAACGTGTGGTTTGACCATGGACACCGAGAACACAGGGAAGACCTTGCCGAGGCCGTCGGGTATCTCGAGCTCGACCGAAGTGTCCTTGACGAGGCGCACGACCTTCATCGGCGACGACCAGCGTGGACTGAACTTGCGTGACGGCTGGGCCAGCGCGAGATTCTTGAGGTTGAGTAGTACCATGTCGCCAACCTTGTAGGCTGGTGCTGGACGATGGTGCCGATCAGCACTATCCTTCATGACAAGCTTGGCCAAATCGAGCTTCTTGACGAAGACCTCCTTGATGTTGGCCAGTCGCTGGGCAAGCTGCTCGGCGTTCTCAACCACATGCGCCAGGGCCGGCTCAGTCGTGAGTCGCGGGTGGAAACCGTAATTCGCAAAGAATGGTGACGTCTTGATCGCATCATGCTCGGCCATGTTGTACGACATTTCCGCGTATGGGATAAGCTTGGACAAGTCATTGTGTTGATACGCCACGTAATGCCGGAGCCACACACCGACGGTCCGATTGACCCGCTCGGTCTGGCCGTCGGTCTCAGGGTGGTACGCTGTCAAAAGCTTGGTGTCACGTCCGGGTCAGGGGTGGAGGCAGGGCAGTACCGGTTCGGGGGGTTCGAGGTAGGTCCGGGGGAAAAAGGTCAAATGTATTTAATCGAACAATAACAATTGACTTGCAACACTGGACCAAAGACAGATGGATCCACGCCGCGAGTCCTCTACTTCAACCAGTCACGCGCTCACTGCACACTAGACCAAGCACATATATCGATCGTTTGTTGATGTTGACGAAAAATATTGAAAATTAATGCGGACGGGCGTACCTGGCCAAAGAGGGCGGGCGGGGGCGAAAGAGGGAGGGAGGAGGGCAACCGGGTCCCCTCGCCTCCGCCCCCACGCCAGCTGTAACGGTTCGCCTCGGCAACGGACTAACAATTGACTCGCCACAACAAACGAAAGAGAACCGAAAAAAAACGATTGATTATTTCTCTACCGCGCCCGCCAACCGCTCGGCCATGTTGCTCGCCTGCTCCCAGATCCCAGGCCCTTTGACCACCTGCTTGGGGAACAAGATGGCGGCAAGTTGCTTGAACACCATACTGGCCAGGACGTAGATAAAAGTCGCCGAGCATGCTGTACCGTGTCTTTGGTTGTGAGAAATCGATCCGCATCAAAGTAAAAGTAAAGACATGCATACCATTTGGAGCCGCGTCATCGGGCAGACCGCGCCGGGCCATGGACCGGAAGACAGAGATCGGCTCAAATGGCAGCTTGGCCACCGCCACTCCACCGTACCTGCGTCAAAACAAAAAGTTGAGCGACAACTGTAAAAAAAAAAAAGACTGACAAACGCACAGCGAGTTGATTTGGGTGAACGCAATCAACAGGATCAGGGCCGACATGAAGGCCGCGCGCATCTATTATGGCAAATGGGCGTCAGTTTTCCAATGTCAAGCATAAGTCAAAATAAATACCTGAAGGCCAGAGTTGGCAGCGCGGATCGTCGTCAGCTGCTTCTCCAGGGACGTGATTTGCCGCTGGGTGTTTTTCTTTTCGATCTTGGACGACGTCTTGAGGACGTCCACTGTGTGCAATAATGTCAGGTCCCCAATAGCAATAAACCAATCGAGTTGGACGTACAGTTGGCAAGGACGCGGTCAGCAGCCGCCTGGCTGGTCTTGTGCGCCTCCGTACTCAATACAAAGTAGTATTGGACGACTGTTTTTGGATCGCAATTAGTTGGTTGAGACGCGGACTACTACAACCAAACGGGGAGGTAAGGTACAGACATTCGGTCAGGCCATTGACGACGGCAGCGTAAATCAGGACCGAGATGAGGTCGGCGACGGCCATTTTTTTTTCTTTTTAAAATTCAAAAAGAAATTGAAGAAAAATCAATCGCGAAATGGCAACTCAATCGTCTCCTCCTGCTCCTCCTCTCGCGCACGACCGCGACTGCCTGCCGTGCCGGTTAACGGGTTCCTATTTTTACTGGATCTTTTTTTTCATTTTCTTGATTGATGCGTACTTGCACATTGACACGTCACAATACAAAAAAAAACTCAAGGAAGCGCCGCATTCGGCGGCCTCGCCGGATACTCGTTCTACCAGGCCACCATGGCGCCCGGATTTGAAAAGCTGCCCATGAATCGCCGCGTTGCCATGGGTGTTCTCGGCGTTTGCTTTGCGAGCGCATCGATCGCGCGACTCGTCTTCTGACACATCCAAAATGAAAAAAGATATTTGTATTACCCAATATCTTTTCAAAGGGATCTACCGAAGCACGTCCGTGTTTCGGAACGACGACTTGTCGCGCAACGAGTCGTTGTGGTCCTTGTACTCGAGTGTTGCGTTGTCGGGGAGATGCAGCAGTCCCTTGAGCGCGTCACGCGTCCGCGACAGCACGCCTGCTGCTGCCGCCGCGGCCTTTGCCTCGGAGACTGCCGCCGGGTCCGAGGAAGAGGACGAGGATGTAGGGGAGCTGCTGCTGCCAGCCGCCTCAGGCATCCAGATCGACAAAATGTCTTCGGACGAGCGGATCGAAAGCACCACGCCGTTGATTGGGTCGTGGAATTGGTTGCCGATCATGGCCAGGAGCTGCTCACATATTTTTGTAAGTACTTGCCAAAAAAACAAAACAGGTTGACACGTACCAGATCCTCCCAGAACCGGCCAGCAATGCCCTTGCGCAACCGGATCATCCATTTGCCGCCTTTGACGTTATGGGAGTCCTGTTTTAGTTTATCCAAAAAGTGAATAAGGAAAGCAACAGCCAAAAAATATATCGTACCTCCCACATGGGCCGAATACCAGACCGAAAGATGTGGTAGTCCGAAATGGCCTGCATATCGGCGGGCCGCTTAAGGTACGCGTAGGCGCGCCAAAACTCTTGCACCTGTTATAATAAAAGCCAATTGATCAACAACCTCAGTATATCAGTACATGTAAAATAGTTTAAAAACCGTCGCAAACTCGGCAATGTTCTTGATGGCGTCCTCGTAGTTGGCAATGCGCTGGTGCGCCGACCGGTGCGAGTAGTACACGGTCCAGGCGGCCGCCAGCGGCAAAATCGGAACGGCTGCTCCTGTATCGTCGTCCGATTCGGTGCCGTAAGGAGCGGGCGACGCCGAACGCGTGTCCAGTGTCGTGGTGGTCGTGGAGGTCGTGGAGCGGAGTGCAGCTGACATTGATGTGGTTTGAATGACGAAAAGAGCTGCTCTCCTTCAGCCAACCTTACGATAAAAAAAAAACATAAAGGGATGGAGGACAACGACACCGCCACAAATACAACCACCCTCGGCGCCGTGCGCGTGCAGGTGCACGTCCAAGCTGCCAACGCCGACAACCGCGACCCGTCGTCGACCACTTACAAGTCGGCCCGTGCCACCTGGGCCCCACGGGAGGACCATGACGATGCCACTGCTCCCGAGGCGTCGATCGAGCACCTTCCTGGTGCAGCTGCCGTCGTGGCTACTACTCCTGCTAGTGCTCCTTCTCCGAATCAAATGGTCACCATTGATAGCGATGCCGAGGACGTTGACGAGCAGGACCAGGAGCAGGTCGAGATCACGCGCACCGACGGCACGCAGATTGACGAGTCCGAGTTTCTGGCCGACATTGACGACGATGTGCCGGTAAATTATTCATTTTAAAGTTTTTCCAATGATGGAATTGACTTCTGTAATTTAAAATTTAAAAAATAGGAAATCGACGTGACCCACTGCCGCCTGTACCGCATGGCCGACCTGGGTTTGGGCCGTTTCACTGCCTTGGAGCGACTGGGCATGCGCCAGAACCTGTTCACCAAAATCTCGGGCCTGGGTCGCCTTGCCGGCACCCTGCGGGAGCTTGATCTGTACGACAATCGCATTTCCAAGATCGATCCGATTGCCGAATTGGACCAGCTCGAGTACGTCTTTATATTTATTCATTTTTTTGTTTTGTTGGACGTTGATTCATTCATATTGCCGATTTTCAGACTACTCGACCTCTCATTCAACAAGATCAAGCGCATTCCACCGGGCCTCTTTTCCCACAAATCAAAGTTGCGCGACCTGTACTTTGTCGCCAACAAGATCTCGGTCATTGAGCACCTGGACGGTTTGGAGTCGCTGCGGTCTCTCGAACTTGGTGCCAATCGCATTCGTGTACGTCATCTCTTCTCCTTTACATTCTGTCCCACTCAAAATGATATAATAGGTCCTGGAAAACCTCGACACGCTCCCTGCCCTCGAGCAACTGTGGGTGGGCAAGAACAAGATCTCGTCGCTGTCGGGCCTGGCGCCACTGACCAACCTGACGCTGCTCTCAATCCAGTCCAACCGCATTGTCTCACTGGCCGGCATCGAGGTGCTGGTGAACCTGGAGGAACTGTACATGTCGCACAATGGTGTGCTGGAACTGACGCACTTGGAACACAACTCCAAGCTGCGGGTGCTGGATATGTGCAATAACCGGCTGGCAAAGTTGTCTGGGATTGCGGGATT
This sequence comes from Blastocladiella britannica, assembly GCA_025349905.2. NCBI lineage: Eukaryota > Fungi > Blastocladiomycota > Blastocladiomycetes > Blastocladiales > Blastocladiaceae > Blastocladiella > Blastocladiella britannica. The sequence continues at coordinate 6,407 of MU624683.1, forward strand.
GGTTCACATGGAGGAGCTTTGGGTATGTCCTTTCCTGTGTTTTTCACCATCAGTGGACTCCACTAAAAATGAAAACACATTGGACAGCTCTCGTACAACAAGCTCGAAAACTGGAACGAGATCGAAGAGCAGACCAAGGCCATGACCAAGCTCGAAACCATTTACCTCGAGGGTAACCCGCTCCAGGCCGCCGCCGGCGCCACGTACCGGATCAAGGTCAAGACCCTTGTGCCCCAGGCCCGACAGATTGACGCTCAGATTGTTCGCCGTTGAACATACAAAAAAACTTAAAAAATTATTTTAATTGACGACAACAACAAAGCAAAAGTACGAGAAAGAAAAGAGAATCAGTAACGAAGGAGGTTCATGGCCGCGCGGACACGGTTGTAGTCGGGAAGTCCCTCGACCGGGCCAATGGCCACAATCGAGAGATCGCGGTCGTAAATGTAGTCGTGGGCGACACGCTTGACGTCGGCCACGGTGACGGCGTCCACCAGGCGGTCAATCTCGTACGGGGTCAGGCGGCGGCCGTACGCGAGCATCTGGCGACCAATCTCCTCGGCGGTCGGGGTGGTGCCGTCGAGCGACAGGAGAAGCGACGTCTTGAGCTGCTGCTTGGCGACCGCCACGGCGCCCTCGGACGGCGACAGGGCCAGGCCCATCCACTCGCGGATGGTGAAATGCTGCAGGTCGTCCAGGTTGTCGCGGGCGTTCGACTGGAGGTAGATACCCCACAGGCCGGTGTCCGAGTAGGTGGTGTTGAACGACGTGAACGAGTTGGCGATCTTGTGGTCACGCACAATCTGCGCCAGCTTGGACGACGGGTGAGCAGCGGACGACGCCCGGTCGTACGAGCCCATCATCGCCGACGCCACCAGCAGCGGCCAGTGGTCGGGCGACGTCCACCCGGCCGACTCGACCGCAAACGCAATGTGGGCGGTGGGCATGTCGTCGTTGCGGATGCGCACGTCGGACCCGGTGAACGCCGGCTTAGCGAACTTGGCCTTGCCGGTACCGGTCGGGAGCGACCCAAAGTGCTGCTCGGCCAGCTTGCACAGCGCCTGGTGGTCCACGTTGCCCGCACCCACCACCACCATGCGGTCGGCGGTGTAGTTCTGAGCAATGTACTGCTGCAGGTCGGTGCGCTTGAGCGACTTGATGTTGGCCTCGGGACCCAGGATCGTGTACCCGAGCGACGAGTCCGGGAACGACGTGGCGTGCAGGTGGTCAAACACCACCTCCTCAATCTGCTTGTCCACCTCGGCCGACTCGCGCAAGATCACCGACCGCTCGCGCTCGATCGCGCCCTCGTCCAAGTTCGAGTGCTGCAAGATGTCGCCGAGAATCGCAACGCCCTTGGGCAGATCGCCCGACAGCAGCTTGGCGTAGTACACGGTGTGCTCGCGCGACGTGTAGGCGTTCAAGTGGCCGCCCATGTTCTCGATCTCGACCTCGAGGCCGGTCTGGGTGCGCGACTTGGTGCCCTGTTGTTACAATATTTTTCTTTGAGCATTTGTCGATATGAAAATCAAGAACTTAACTTACCTTGAACGAAATGTGCTCGAGGAAGTGAGCAACGCCGTTGTTGGCCTTGGTCTCGGACCGCGAGCCAGAGTCGATCCACACGCCGACGGTGGCGGTCGAGAGGGACGGGTTGGACTCGGTGGCGACCAGCAGGCCGTTGTTGAGCTTGGTGACCACGGTCTTGGGCACGTTCAGGAGCGCGCCGGGGTACGACGACGCGGCAGTGGCGAGTCCGCGCTGTTGTTATAATTCAACCATATATGTTGGGGTGAGTATAATCGTTCGGACGTCGTGCGTTGACTCGTTGTCGTCGTTTCCGGCAATATCGTCCGCGCGGGGTGTGCAGCGGAAAACCAACTAAACCAATCATATTATTGACCAAGGACCGGCCCTTTCAGCGTGGCCAGTTTGGTCCAGCACTGGCAAACAACGAATCAAACCAGTTTGACAAAACACATCGGAGAACGTACGACGTGGCGAGTGGCACCGTTACGCAGAGCAGACAGCATGGCGAAATATTTAAAGTATTAATATAAAGGAATTGAACACCTCGTCGTGGTCGGTACGGTCCTTGTCTTTGGGAAGAGAGTTTATCTTTTCTCTTTCTCAAAAAAGCAGTGATATCACCGCTTAATTTTCTGCGAGACAGACAGTCACGCTTTATCAAAAAAAAAATGGACAGCTACGATTTCGACGGCGACACCCAGTTCCAAGCGGGTCTCACGGCCATTCTCGCCAGGGTCTCGGACCCGTCTGAACGCGGGGCGGCCGTGGCCAAGGCCAAGCTCTTTTATTACCAGACGTACATAAAATCAAACGATCAGAATGCCCACTCATTTTGCTCACAACCGTGCTCAAGCCGGATCGCACCAAAAGAGCCAGAGGCACCACCAAAAGAGTCGAAAACAGTGTCAAAACCCACAGTGGAGGACTCGCCCGCGTACCCTCCGTCGTTTGCCGAAATCGTGCGCCTGGTCTCCGAGGGCCTTCCCGTGCCCGGCGTCCGCGACATTCCGACCGTGATTAACCCGGAATCCCCGACCGCGCCTGTGCTTGCTCCTCGGCCAAAGCCCTGGGAATCCACCTCCTCCAACGCTGAGTAATAGAGGAATACATTTTTACATTTTGGTTGGACGACTCGTCACACGCATCCGCAGTCCGCGCTCCATGGGCAGCGTCAGCGCGATCCGGTATTGGACCCCGTTGGGATCCACGAGCTCCATGTCGTACCGGCCCAGGAGTGTCGTGATGCACGCCACCGCCTCGAGCATGGCCATTTGCTGGCCCAGGCATGCCCTTCATTTTTATTGGTTTTTGAGTGGTCCGAATCCATGAGCATGGACGACGTAAAAGGAAGAAGCGTACCTCGGCCCCGCATTGAACACGGGCCAGACGCTCGGGCTCGGCGCAATGCACTTGCCATCGCGGATCCACCGCTCGGGACAAAACTCGCCCGCATCGGAACCCCAGACGCCCTCCAGCCGCGCCATAGCCCACAGCGGCCACACGATGCGATCTCCTGCATGCACGCGAGTTCCATCCGGCAAGACATCATCGTTGACCGCCTGCTTGACTTCCAGAGGTACGGGAGGGTGCAAGCGCAGCGACTCGAGCAATACCGCGCGCGTGTACACGAGCCGGTGGCTCAGGGCTGCAAAGTGCTCGGCTCGGTCCTCCTCGCCCCTGTCGTCGTCGCCATGGGTGGATGGTGGTGGAGTTGCCAGGTGTGAGTGGTGGGCGGCCATTTCGGCGCGGATCGTTGCGGCTACCGTGGGTCGACGGGCAATCTCGTACAGCGTCCAGGAGAGCGCTTGGGCTGTGGTGTCGCGACCTGCGATCACACTATTTTTTTCTTTGTGTCAGTCGAACCAATCTCATCTAAAAAATGACGACCGTACAAATTCACGACAATATCGCGCAGCTCGCGGTCAGTATACGCGTCGCCGGTGAGTGCGCCAATATCCATGAACCGATCGAGCAAGTCGCGGTCGTCAACGCGCTGATCCACGTCGTCCTGCCGATCACCCTGATCCGCGGCAGTGAGACGAGTGGCTCGGCGCTCTGCAATGAGACGGCCCGCGTACCCGTCCACGATCGCCACGCACTCCTTCATTCGGCGGCGCCGCCCCGTGACCGCCTCGACCACCCACAAGATCGCGGGTGGGAGCAATGCGCGGCGACCAGCAATCGCTTGGGCCTCATCGAACGCGGCGCCAAACGCGCGCGCGTCGTCGGCACTGCCCGACCGCGACCCGAATCCAATCTCGAGAAATGACGACAACGTGTAATCAAACATGGCCGCGGCCATGTCCAGTTCCAGAGGACCACTTGAATCGCGGAGAGACGCGTCGATTTTAGAGCACAAGCCTTCCAGTCGCGCGTCAAACACGCCTAGCATGTGGTCGCGGAACCCACGCACCGTAAACAGATGTGCGGCCGCTTTCCGCTGTTTCCTCCACGCGTCGCCGTCGACGTTAAAGATGCCATCCCCGAGTAACTGCCGCTGCTTGGCGCGAAACACGCTGCCTTTAACGTAGTTGTCGAATCGCGACCGCAATACCCAGTCGATCGCGCGCGGGTCGCACGTCACCAGTGTCGTGGGCATGAATGGCACGCTCAGGTACGATGTTAGCGAATTTTGGGAAGTCCACGCGTGCTGCATGAGCGCCAAAAAAGCGTGATGCCGACGCGACCCGGCCCGAATGAGCCACACGAGGTGCCCGATCAGTGTTTGAAGTGGAGAAGTGACCGTGGGCAAGTGCGCGAGCTGTACTGCGCGTTGTCGACTGCGGTTGAGGACGGTCATTGCCGCTGATACGAGGATGGCAGCCAGGACTGCGCGTCGCCGGACGTGTTTTGTTATCCGCTCCATTTTTCTTCCCAAGCGAAGTTGTTTTTGACGCGTCGTAAAGGCAAAGAGCACGCGTCAAGAGGGAATGCGGCCAAACACAGTCGGCCGCGCGGTCAAACGAAACGAAAAAAATGGGGAAAAAACACAAAACATTCATCCAGAAGACATCACACCCGCGGAGCAAATGTCAGCTCGACCCGAAGCGGATGTGCCGTAATGCCGTACTGTACCTCGGGCCCGGCGTCCCCACGGCGCTCCAATTCCCCACCGGCAGGAACCCGAATGTGGAACCGCGCCACGAGCCGCGCAACCAGCACTCGGATCTCCATCATGGCAAACTGGCGGCCAATGCACGCCCGAGGGCCGCCGCTGAATGGGAAGAACTCGTACGGGTGGAGCACGCGGTTTCCCGCGGCATCGCAGCCCGTTTCGGGCACCTCGGCCGCGCTCACGGCGATCCGGATCTTGGACCACCGCTCGGGACGGAATTCCGTAGCGTCCGCGCCCCAGATTTGCGGGTCGAGGTGGATCGGTTGCTATGTTTTTTTTTTTCTTCCGCTCGTATCAATTGACCCCAATAAAAAAAAAGTAAATGGAAACCGCCGTACAAACGGAATCACCACGACCCCATTCTTGGGGACGTGCAGAGACTCGCCGCTCGTCATAGAAATCATCAGGTCCTTGGTGGCGATCCGCGACGTCACGTAGGCGGGCGAGTGCAGCCGCAGGCTCTCGTTGATGACCCAGTTAAAGTACTCGCAGGTGGCCAAGTCCTGGCTGTCGACGCCTTTGATCTCGTTGTACAGTCGTTCCTGGACCGCCGGGTACCGGGCCAAGTAGTACGCGGTCATGGTGACCGTGATCCCCGACGTATCGTGTCCCGCCGCCAACATCACCAGGAGCTCGTCACGCACGTCAATGGCCGAGAGTCGCGAGTCAGGGCGTTCAAGCTCGGCCACCAGCACGTCAGCGAGTGACGGGGCGTGGTCCGAGGCGGCCTTCCCAGCCTGCAAAGCTGCGCGCTTGCTGGAAATCATGCGGGCCACCTCGTCAAACACGGCATTGCGGGCATTCCATGACCGGATGTTGGACGGCAGCGGCAGCCACCACAGAATCGGAATCATGCCCAACAGCAGATTCCAGGTCGTAAACTCGGCAAGTAGAGCCAGATCCGTGTACGCTTTCAGCAGTGGGGAGGTGGTGGGGCCGAACGCGTCAAAGTCCGTCGACAGCATCGTGCGGCCAATCACGTTGAGCGTCAAAGCCGACGAGAATTCCTGAATGTTGCGCGGAGTACTCGGGTCGGCGGCAATCGTTTCGAGCGCCTCATCGGCCGATTCCTCGAGGACCGGGTAGAATCTGTTGCAAACAAATGCAGTCAATTCTTGTCGTCAAAAGCTACCAATGGTAGACATACCCTTTGAGCAGCTTGGCATTGAACATGGGATTCAGGATTCGGCGGCGGGCCTTGTGGTCGTCGCCCTTTTTTCGGTAGATCCAAAGCAATTGAGTCAATACTTACAACAGAAAAGAAAATAAACAGGACATAGACACATACCACCATGATGAGCACGTTGCGCGAGCCCGTGGCCACCTCGAGAAACTCCGTGTCCTCCTTGGGCTTGCCGAAATCGTAGGCATTGGTCGATAACACCGCGTAGAGCACCTTGGGGTCGGCGCACACGATCCAGGGTCGACCAGCCATGGTCAGCATCGTGTACACAGGCCCATACTTGGCTTGATTCTTCACCAGGTACGGCACCACATTCCCGGCCATGAGATCGCCGAGATGCCCGAGCGTCAAGTACTGCCAGAACGAGGTGGAAGGGCCAGGGGGGCTCCGCTTGGTACCATCGGCACGGACAAGGACGATGCGGCGGCGGAGGAAAATATTCTTGATGATATCAACCGAGTGCGAGAGCAGGACGGGGAGGACGGGCAAAACCGTGACTGCTGCCACCACGAGTGCGATCAGCTTGGAGCGGGGCACCTCGGCCAGGTACCGAGGCACTGCACCGGGGTCGGCCAACTGACGCAGTACTTCGGCAGCTTGGGCGGACATTTCTATTTGTGGCGTTCAAAAATGAAAGAAAAAATTCATCTCTGAGGGTCAATGCTTCACTTCGGAGCACTCAAAGAAACCCACAAAATGCTGTCCTTTACAATCCCTGCCGGCAGTACCGCTCACCAGGTGCCCCTCATCCGCCTGTCACCCGCGCCCAAGCACCGTGAAGCCCTTTCGGCCCGCCTGGCGCGTGCTGAGGCTGCCCGCACTCAAAGGCTGGCCCAACGCAGTGCCGCAGCACGCGAGCGCGTATCCCACGCGCAGGCCGTCGCAATGCACCACCACCAGGCAATCTTGGCCGAAAACGCGCTCCGTGCACTCGCACTGAACGCCAATCTCGATGCATCCTCTCAGCGACGCGCCGCGTACTTGTTGGCTCGGCGCACCTCAGCAGCTCTGCGACGCCGGCAAAAGCGCCAGCAACCCATTTCGGTTGCATTCCGCACCGCGGTTGACGCGTTTATGGCCCTCGACTTGGTGACTGTGAACGCGGCAAGTGCTTCGCTGGACGACCTTGCCGACCGGCTGTGCGATGACCACACGCTGGCCGTGACCCGTCGTCTCTTGAACGAAATCGCGCTCCTCTCCGACTGCGATGGGAATCCGTTCGACGCCAAGACGTTTTTAGCCGCATTACCGTTGGTCATGTTCCCCGACCAAGTCCTCGGCACTGGAAATGAGCTGGACCAGGTATATATCCTTTTTTTTTCCATTTGTGCAAGGTATCAAATCTCATTCAATGAAAAAAATAGGAATTACTGGACGCGTCGGCTGCAGTCCTCGACGCGTTTTCGCCCATCTTGCACTCCTCGGACCCAAGCGCATCTCAGGCTCAAGCCATTGTCTGCACTTACTCGAGCTACACGGCGGCATTCGACGCGTGGAAGCGCGCTTCGCAGCAGATTCTCGTGGACGAGCTTGTCGCACACCACCTTGAGGTCGACCGCATGTGGGTAGCTGCTCGGGACCGATTTGCGGCTCTTGTTCGCGACGAGAGCGGCGACGACGGCGCTTCTGAGGCCACTCGCCGCGCTGCCCGTGAATATCTGGACGGCCTGCGTGTCCGCCAGCAAATGATCCGCAACCGGCTTATTCGCCTTGATCCTGAATCGCAACAGCGACTGCGAATTGCTCGCGAGAACGCGGGGGTCGCGGCGTTTGATCTGGCGCGCGACGATCCCGAGTCCCTTCTTGGGCCCGGTCTTTCTGCGTTGTCGAGTGGCAGCAGTCGCAGCAGTGGTCGCGGTGGCGTGGCTGAAGGTGTCGTTGAGGGCAAATACTCGAGTGTGCCGGCCGAGGCGGGGCAGCACATGTACCACGTGTCCGACATTGCTGCCGCACACGAAATGTACTTTGAGGTTGGTCCCGCCGACGACAATGCACCTTCCGGAAAGGAGCAAATGGTTGTGGCTGCCATCAGGCAAGCGTTTCGTACGCGGGCAGAGTCGGCCGATTCAGATGCCTGGTTTGTGGATGGGCTGCGTGACTTGCGCAAGGTACGCCCCAATATTTCCTTTGTCCAATACCGGGAACTCACTCGCAAAACATAATAGGCACTCGAAAGTGCGCGACTGAGCGAGCAGTTTGACGGCATGGTCGACATGGACTGGGTCCAAGAACAAGATTCCGTGAGCAGCGACGACAAGCTGAACCTTCTGGCCCGTGTGCATGGCCTGTTGCGAGCGTCGTGTGCGCCGGCGCGCGACGAATCGCTCCGACGCCTTGCCGTCGATGCCACTCAAGCACAGTCGCTCCCCGCGCTTCTCTACGGCCTCATTGACGCTGCATGGGACCTTTCACGCGACACTACCGCCGACCGCCGCGCTCGCATGCGACCAACTCTGGCGCCGGTGCTGATGCACATGGAGCAGTCACACTTTGGCGCCGCGCTCGCTCAAGGTAACATTCCGCGCGACTTGCCGCTGACACGGGCATGGCTCTCGCGTGCTGCTACGTCTCTGCCCGCCGGCTCCAAGCACCGCGTCATTTGGGAGGCAGCATTTACCAACCTGCTCGTGTCGCCCCCTATGGACAGCGTGCCCGAGACGTTCCCGTTCGAGGCTACGCGTCTCGGCCAAATTACCGAGCGCTTGCACCGTGCAGTGTTGGTCGCCGCGCTCGTGTCGCATGCAAAAGCTCGTGTCGACGGGCCCATTCCCGAACTCGTGCGCGCTGCGGATGGGACGGCAGCGGCCGCGAAACAGCTGTTTGCGATTCTATCGGATTCGACGACCATGACCGAGCTGCACGTGCGCCTCGAGTCGGCGATGGGCAATGGGTCGGCGGTCCTGGTACGCCGGTGCGTTGCCAAGACTGACCCAGTCGCGAAGCTGCTGATGCGACGCGTCGAGTCCATCTTGCGCGCCGCTATTGCGCCTGGTGCTGCTGCGGCGCCGTCGTTCAAGGGATTGGAGGCGGTGGCGGGCCCGCTGGCGGATATTGTCGCGGTGGTGATTCGGCTCGCAGCTCATAACCGACTCGTATACGCCCAGTGGTACAATCGGGTTCTGGATGAGTTGCATGTTACGCCGCCGCCTGCTTGAGATTTCTCAAGTCATGGGAAATCCGTTGTTTTGTTATTTCTTTCCCAAACCGTTCATTGTTTTGCTCCGAAATTCTCTCTTTCGATCTGATCTATCATAAAAATGGCAAGCAACAACAACCCCGAGGTCCTCTCACCCGAGCTCAAGGCGCTCCGATCGGAAATCAAGGCGAGTTTTTTTTTTTTTTTTTTTTTTTCATCTTTTCTGGAAAGTTGCAAATCTGACTCTATCCAATCCGATCTGATCTTGAATAATTGTAGAATTGGGAACGGCAATTTGCCCAAGCCAACGGACGCAAACCGAGCAAGGACGATGTTAAAAAGGACAAGAATGCCGGTACGCGTGTATTTGGTATAATTCCTCCATGGAAAGCATTTTTCATTGATCCTGGTCCTGCCCACAGTGGAGCTGTACAAGCGCTTCAACAAAATGAAAACGGCTGCATCGCTTGCTTCACAGTCGCCCCCTCTTTCGCCTCCTGCTGCTGTAAACGAGGCTGCTGCACCTGCCAATTTGCTATCATCAACCGAAGTTGCTGTGCCTGACGTACCGATCGTTGCTGAGGCACGCGTCAAAGTTGCTATCGCTGTTGCACCACCAGTTCAAGATCAGGAACAGGAGCGGGTGCAACCACAGGGACAAGTGCAAGAACCGGAGCAGGAGCATCAAGGGGTTCGTCCCACCACCGCTACCGGTATTTCTCGAGCCGAGGCACTTCGCAAGAGCCAAGCATTGCGAAAGCGTCACCAGGGTACGCCTTATTTCATTGCATGATTGATCCAGACAAGGACTGACAACGTATCGAAATAGTCGGCCGAGTGACCCAATCGGGACTCGGGACCAACCAGGCACCGATCGACATTGCAAGCCTGAACGTCAACCTTGCAGCAGCAGCAGCTTCTGCCGCAGCATCAGGCAATGGGTCCAGCCGTGCCGCAGCCATGCCCTCCGTGATGCTCACGTCGCCCATTTCGCCCGTCACGGCGCTGACAGTTTACGATGACGGGGTCATGCACCCGACTACCTTGCACATTCCCTCGGCTGCCGCCGCCGCCGCATCATCCACGGCGGAAGGAGATCCCCAGGGCCCGCAACTGCAACGCGATGCGTTTGCGGTGGGCGGGTTCGATGGCAATGTTCCCATCGTCGGCCACGATGGGGAGCGACCGTCGACGGCCGGGTCGTCTGGAAGCAGCGGAGCAACAACGAGCGATAAGGATATCAAGCCGGCTGGCGAGGGGGACGAGCAGGAACCTAACTCGTCTGCAGAGGACGTCGATGGCGGAACTACTGCCGATGTTGTCGCCAATCCTGATGAGGCACACGTCCAAGTGTCTCCTGGCCTGGTGCTGGACGTGTTCAAGTACCTTCTTCTTTTTTTTCATTTTTTTATTCGAATGTAGGGCGGAACCCCTGACGCTTTGAAAAACAATAGACCGCCAGCGGCTGGCGAGATCGTACGCGGATCCGTGCTGCGCAGCAAGAACCCGTCCCGGCCCGATCAGACCACGTTTAACCTCCAAGACGGCACATTCGCACCCATTGCATCTGCGCGGCGCGAAGCGTCCCTGAAGTTGAAGCCAACGTACTACCTGTTCAATCGCGGGTCGGCATCGGACGCTCCCAAGGAGGCTGCGGTATGGAAAATCAAGTATGTACCTCATTTTTTCATTTCAACTCGCCCTGTACAATCTTCGACCTTTCGTCATCTCACACAAGTACTAACTCAGGGGCAACTATGAGGGCTCAACATTTCGCATCACAAATAGCCGGACTGGGGAGCTATATGGACTCGTTCATTACGTACGGATCATACCCATACCTTTGTTTGAAGCTCGCATCCAACTCACAACAGCAAAAAACAAAAACAAAAAAAGACCTCATCATGCGTGCCTCGTGCAATGCTTGTCGTTTCCAGTACCTCTACCTCCGGTCCGATCTCGGTCGCCATCGAGACGGCACTGACCGCCAGCAATTTCGCGTGGCCGCCCAAGTTCACGCACCCGAACCTGGACACCACGGGGCTCCTAGTGTACAAGAACAAGCTCCCGAAATTCAACGATAATCTCAAGACGTTTTGCCTCAATTTCCACGGCCGGGTGACCATGCCGTCGGTCAAGAATTTCCAACTGGCGCTGGCGTCCGAGGTGGACGACGGATCGGGTGCGGCGGGAACTGGTGGGAGTGTTAGACTGCAGTTTGGCCGGGTGGCCAAGGACTCGTTCACGATCGACGTGTCGGCGCCCATGTCGGTGATGATGGGGTACGCGATTGCGCTGACCACGTTCGATGCCATTGAAAAGGTGTAAACAGCCCGGCCCAGCCAATATACTCTATATATTCAGACGACTGGCCGACCGGCTACTACACGTACGGGAACTCGGCAAACCCGCCATGCACGTTGGCAATGTGCTGCTGCAGCCCACTAAACGCCGCAAACGTGTGCTCGCAGCACAGGTACACGGCGTGGTCGCGGGTGGTGAACAGGTGGCCCTGCAGGCTGGCCCAGGTCGGGAACGTCCGCCCGCAGTAGTGGCACTCGCAGTCGGCATACACTTTGCGCAGCCAGGGAGGGTACCGCCCGCGGTCAATCACCACCTGCTCGCCATTGGCCGGTAACCGACGGCCCTCGTACGATCGCTGGGCGTCAATTTTCGACTCTTGCACTGCCCGCGGACGAGGAGGAGGTGGGGGCGGCGATTGGGGTGCTGTATGCTGTGGGGACTGCGGCTGCACCCAACCAGATGCCACCAATGTGCGGCGGTCGTTGACGGAATCATACTCGTCGCCCGTGTACAGCGTCGGCTCGAACCGGCGCGGCTGGAGCACTTGTTCGCGGGTCAATTGCGAGAGCGGGGCTAGCATCACTGGCGGCTGTGGAGGCGGCGGTGACGGAGACTGCAGCGGCGGCGGCGCAGCCCGACCAGGTGCTTGGTGACGTCCCCGGCGGCGAGGGGGCATTTTTAGTATGTTTATGAATGAATTTTATACAGCCAAGTCCGGCAACCGAAAGGCCACGTCCCTTCTTACTCGTCCCATTCTCGTGCTCCACCAACCCAGCCTCGCGATAAAAGCCGTACGGCCGGAGCCCGAACCCGCGCTGCACGTCGTCCAGCAGGTACCAGTTTCGCTGCCTCTGAAACTGCCCGTGCCGCCACACGTCGTCGGACATGGCAGTGTACCACCGCTTCACTTTGCCGCGGCCGCCCCACACCGGATCCTCTTCCACGCCGCTCCGCTGGAACGCGCGAAAGAATCGCAAGACCGGCTCAAACGCATCAAATTTAAACTCGGGTGGAGTGAACAGACTGCTGAAGCACCGAGCCAACCAGGGGCCAAGGAGCGGGTGAGCGAGGGCTACAAGGATATCGCTGCGGGCCGCCTCGAATGCGTCAGTGGCAATCGTGGCCATCAATCGCAGCTGTGATTGGCGAATGGCACACATGCTCATCAGGTCCATGTCGCAGTACGACCGTGTCGCGACAATGGCGGCCATCAGCCGGACGACCAGGGACGGGTTAAGGAGTGGCGTCCGTGTCACGAGGGGCTTGAGGAGCGCATGCGTCGTCTGTAACGTGAGGTGGTCCGCTCCGGCAACGATCAGCGAGATCAGATGGGGAACAAGCTCGGGATCTTCGTGCAGCGTGTCCGCGTCGTAATCGGTTGCCGCCCATGTGGCCAGCGCCGCCAGGGTCGCGTACCGAATCTCGAGACTGGGCGCACTTGGTCGGATCAGCTCCAGTAGCAACGTGTGCGCATCGGCCACGTCGCGTGTCGGCCAGCCGAGGACTCGGCCCATGGCCTGCACCGCGTACTCGACCGCCTCGTCATGATCACACGTCGACAGTGCTATCAGGTACGGCAAAAGTGCGCGAGAGCGCGCTCGTATCGTGCGTCGTTGCTGCTAGCCTTGCATGTGGTCCAGGTCGCGACCTGGTCCTTGAGCGCCTCGTACTCGCGATCGGCTTCTTCGTCACTTCCATCATCGCTTACGTGGTCCGCGTCGTCAACAGAGTCAATGATATGGGTAACATCGGTATCACCGGTCACATTGGGAGTATCAGGGCAATCGCGCTCGACGTCGCAGTCGCATTGCCGTCGCTAAAGTCGCCTTCACCACTGTCCGAGGAGTAATCGTCAACGTCAAACGTGCCTCCCCTGTCTTCATCATCGAGGTCCAAGTCGTCGTCGCTCCTGTACCCGCGCTCGTAGCGGCCGCCATCATAGTCCCTCGAAATGCTGTACCGAACGTCGTACTCGCACTCATCCGTCTCGCCCTCCTCATTGGGAACCAACGACGTGCGGAGGACGTGTGCAATGGTCTGAGCCAGGGAAACAGCAAAATCCTCGCGGAGCGTGCAGGTGGCAGGGTCGGTCGTGCGGAGAATGGCGGCAACCAGCGTCGGCGGGTGCGCTGCCGCTTGGCAGTGGTAATTGAAATAGTATGACAGCGCATCGAGTGCATGCTCTGGCAACGAGGCAAGCGGTGGTGGCAGCAGCGACGACGGTACCAGGTACACGGTGACCAGGACAATCGCCCACTCGGCGCTCCACTCGGGCCTATATGTGTCGACAAGTAACTCGCTTGCCATTTCGCTAGCGAGCGAATTGCCGCTTGACGCAAGCGCTTCGCAGATTGCAAACACGCGCTCGGGCTCGGACATTTCATCTGTCGCAGGCAATTCCATGCTGAATGCGGGATCGCGCGTGGCAACCATAATCAGGAGCGGCACCGCCCACGATTAGCCTTCTACAATTGCCTCCAGGGCGTGTCTTTTTGCCCAAGCGAAACCATATCCGTCATCGTGCTCAATTTTGACCATGTACTCGGCCAGCGCCGCCCAGGCGAGTCGATTGGTAAACCCAACGCGAATCAGCATCTCTGCGTGGAGATAGAGCGCATGTCGTTCCACGCTCTGACATGTGCCATGGCTGATGCGTCGCCGCCACGCGCTGTGGGCGTGTTCGAGCGCGCGTTTATACCAGTCGAGATCGCCGGCAAAGGCCGCGCATTTGGCGTGGATGTGCGAGCGCGACCATGGTAGTGCCGAGACGCTGCGGGTCGTGCGCGATGCATTACGCAGGCGCACAATGTCGTCAACTTCCAAGTACAGAGCGATGCACGCGTAAATGTCTTCGGGCAGGCGTTCGAGCAGCGACAAGGTCATCATTATATTCTGCCTTTTTCCAAGAGCCCGAGTCAGCAATTGGTCGTCCGCCCAATGCAAGGAAACGCACCCAAAATAAAAACTAAAGCTGATCGTAAGCGCGCTGCACCCGACGATACTTGCGCAGCGCGTACATAGCCTCCACCTCCTTTTTCACAAACTCGGCATGGTTGAGCTTGGTCTTGATCGCATCTGCATCCTGCAGATCCGCGTTGGCGCGAAACGCTTTGCGCAATCTGTCATGAAACCACACTGGCCCGGGCGGCGAAGGGTACTCGCGGCCGAGGAACAGCAGCTGTTTATATTGTGAGATATTTATTCTTTATCCATTCTTTGTATTAATTACCTCCTTGTACACTTGCCGAGCACGCGAGCGCAGGGCGGCAGGCGAGCTCATTTTCTTTTGGTTTTTTGGTTGAATGAAAAAGAAGCGTGGCTACCTTGAGTTCCCGAGCTTCACCGCGTCCCAACCTCACCGCGGATACCCCAATGCTGCCTTGAGGCAAAATGGCGTCCGCGTTGTACTCTCACATGGCCCTTTAAGTCAATTGCTTCCCAGTACATCGGCGGCATTGGAAAAAAAACGGCGGGCAAACGACTTTCCCCAACCAAAGTAATGGAGAGTCGGTTGGTCCAGCAGCATCGATTGGTGGTCCCGGCGCATGTAAGTGCGCCGCCTGACGGAATGCGATGGAAGAAAAAAAAGTTGAAACACCGTTGCCGGATTTTTGCACGAGGTGAGACGATCAATGGTTTTTTTTTTCAAGGTGGGCCTGCGATTATCACGGTGAGAAATCGTATTTCCCAATTCATAATTCTTGCAATTTACGCACCAAATATATGCTATGATGGTCACAATATAGTCGCCTCGGACGAGGGCCGGTCGCGGTTAGAAATAGCTCAGAGCTTGGTTTGTGTCCGCACATGTAAAATATTGACTGGACCGCAACGCTGTTCACGCCCTTGTTCGACTCCAATTTGGTACTTGCGTCCGTGTCCGAATCCGCCGTGCCCGATCCACGTCCGGAAACAATGAGGTTTCGAGCATTCCTCTACGCGACCCTTGATGTGGTTGCAATATTTAGTGATCCCACTCGGCGTCTTTGGTGGGCCAGCTCACAGATCAGCCGTCGTATCAGTCGGTAATAGCATTTTCCGCAATATTCTTTCGGACTCGTGCTCAAAAACAAAAATGGAAGTGTCCCTTCCACTTTTGATCGCACCGTACCTGCCAGTGCCCGTCGTCGACCTTCCTTTACAGAAAACAATAAAGTTTGTGACCGGAAAGCTTGTGTCCGCTTGCAATTGCTGCTAGGTGCGCCGACCCTTTTCTCTTTTTTGAAGGCCTCGCTTGCTCTCCTCTCCCAACCCCCAAGAGTGCAAGTGTAAGATAACTCACAGTTCCCTCCTTCCTAGCTTCGTTTTGTTCTTTCACCACTTCAAAATGTTGTGCGCGGCCGTATTCACCTGCGTTGCCTGCAAAGAGACTCTCGAGAAAATTGGCGCTCTGCTTGGGGTGCTCAAAAACCTTGTCGATAAGGCCGAAACTGCTGACGAGAACCAGTCCCTCGCCTCGGTGCTCTACCAGCGGGCCGCCAATATCTATGACGCGCTCCAAATGATCCCGCTTGATACCAACGGTAACTTGCCGCCGGCGGTTGCCAAACCGGCGATCAAGCTCTGCGACACGCTCGACATGGTCGCCAAGACGGCAGAAAAAGCGGCCACCGTCAATTTGCTCAAGCGCGTGCTCTACAGCAAGTCGTATGCCGACGAGCTCGTTCGCGCCGGCAACACCATGACGCAACTCGCCGCCGACCTGCAGCTGACGTTGCAGATCGGGCTTTCGCCGCCGACCATTGCCGCCGAGATGGAGAAGGCGCTCAAGGCCCAGCAGGTGTGATACATGGGTCAGATGGAGCTACTGCTTGCGAAACAATAGAGCGACCTCTTCCGCATGCTCGCGCTCAACAACAAGGACGTGCCGGACGCCCTCGTCGCGCTGAACAGTCGGATCAATGACGCGAACGAGCCAACCACCGGACCGACGCAGCGGCTTTACAGGCACATGTATACGGCAATTACCCGCCACTCGATGGTGCACATCGAGAAATCTGCGGCCGAGCGGGCCCTTGACAGCCTCGCGGTCTCTGCGTTCGACTTTAGCGACGATATTGACGAGACCAGCGTTCTGGGCCGCGGCGGATTTGGCGAGGTGGTGCGTGCGACGTGGTTGGCGCCAGGCACCCAGGTGGCCATCAAGCGTCTGCTCCCGCTCGAGGGCCGGATACCAGCCGATCAAAGCGTCCTGGACCGAGTGGCCAAGGAGGCGCTCGTGTGGAGCAACATGCGGCACCCCAACATTTTGCGGCTGCTCGGCGTCTCTCTGACGTGCGACATGCCGTTCCTGGTCATGCCGCTCATGACTGGCGGGGATGTGACCGACTACGCCAAGACGCGGCCCCACGAGCACCTGCGCCTGCTACACGAGACTGCGCAGTGCATGGCGTATCTGCACGGCAAACGCATCATACATGGCGATCTCAAGGGCAACAACGTACTCGTCGACGCCCACGGCAAGATCAAGATTTGCGATTTCGGCCAGGCGCGCGCGCTGTCGGCGGCCAGCCGCGCCTCGACGTTCAAGAACGGGTCGATCGGCAACGTGCGCTGGATGGCGCCCGAGCGGTACATGCGCAAGGCCGTCTACCAGCTCGAGCCGGACGTATTTGCGTTTGCCATGGTCGTGTACGAGGTAGTTTCGGGTCTGCTGCCATTCCAGGAGGAGCACGACCTGGACGTGGTCCGGCAGTGGATTCGGGACGGCGATCGGCCCGATGCCCCAACGACCGCGCCGAGTTACTCACTGGCACTGTGGGCGCTTGTCGAGCAGTGCTGGGCCCAGGACCTGACCAAGCGTCCCACCTTTATGACGACTGTTGCTCGCCTCGACCAACTGTCTAAGGCGTCAGCCACTACGGCACCCATGGTGCCTGAATTCGCTTCCCCGCCTCCGGCATACTCCTTCAGTGATCTGCCAAAGCTGTACACCGTATGTCCACTCTCATTATTATTTTTTTGAAGTATTTTTTTGCTGATGTTTGGCCAATTCTAATAGGACAACAAGGTTGATTCCACCTACGATATGGTGGCACCCGGTACTGTCCATGAATCGGTACGTTGTACTCAACTTTTCTTTGACGTTTATTCTCGATTTTGACATTTATTTGCCGCGAATAGGGCACCAGCTGGCCGGCCGAGATCATGCAGTCGCTCCCGCAATTGGCCGAACTTGATGTTTTCCATGTGTGTGATCTGCACTATTTCTTCATTTAGTTGACCTGACCATTGTTTATAACATATCTCAGGGCATGACGGCACCCACCGAGCTCGCTGGCGACATTGCAATTTGGGAAATGCACGAGGTCCTGGCGGAAGGTATTTTGGGTGAATTGGAAATCAACTCCAACCCGATCGGCCCCGCTGGCCTCGACATTCTGCAGCGCGCCTTGACCCGACCGATGCAGCGCCTCACCAAACTCGAGCTCTACTCGTGCAACCTGGGCCCGACTGGTGCCTCCCAACTCGCCCAATTTCTCCCCTTGCGATTGACCCACCTGAATCTCAACGACAACAACATTGGCAGCTCGGGTGCTTCCGCGATCGCCGCCAACATGCCTACGTCGCTGGTCGAGCTCTTCCTCAACGAAAACCAGCTGGGCGATTCCGGGGCCGCTGTGGTCGCTGCCGCATTGCCGCCGACGCTGATGGTGCTAGGCCTATACAAGAACGACATTGGAGCAGGAGGCGCCTTTGCGCTGGCTGCCAAGCTGCCGACGCCCCTATCCACGCTGAGTCTCCCCGACAACAAGATTGGCGATGCTGGTGCCTCCGCGCTTACTGAAAGGCTGCCGCAGTCGCTTACTCAACTCTGCCTTGAGGGCAACCAAATTGGCGATTCGGGTGCCATTGCAATTGCCGCTAATCTTCCCACGTCTCTCCTTTGGTTGAGTCTTTCCAGGAACGACATTAGCGATGTTGGGGCCGATGCTGTTCACCAAGCGTGGTCGGCCCGCTGCACTGGCGACAACCTTATCTTGTGAACCGCATTAGTTGCAAAATACAACTTTCATTCATCTTGCTCATCCTCCTCAAATCGCTCCTCTAACTTTCGCGCAAGTTTCTTGACCTGTTTCGAGGCGCACCATCCACCTCCAAGCACCTCGAGGAGCGTGCTCAACTCGTCCATCTCGCCGCACCAACCGCCGATCTTGGTCCGCGCACCCCACATCAGGTCAGCGTCCACACCCGAATCAAAGTACGCCTGGAGCGTGGTCAGGAGTGGCATGCCCTTTTCGTAGTGCGAGTCGTTGATGATGTTGAGGTCTTCCATCGATTTCGAAAGAAATTCGAGTAGACCGCCATCGAAGAGGGCAACCAATGTGTCGAATCGCTTCTTGGCAGCAGCCACGGTGGCCAGTTGACAAATGAGACGCAGCTGCGCGCGGCGCATGCAGCACACGAGCGTCTCGCCAATGAAGCATGCATCTTTTAGGACAGAAACCGCTACCAGCTCCTTGACCATGTCGGGATCGGCGAGGAACGCGTCCATGAGCAGCGGTTGTTTGGACGCTCGGTGAAGGCACTTGAAGCCCCAGCGCAGTACCCAATGGTCGGTCTCGGTCTTGAGTTGGGCAATCAGCGTGGGCAGTAGGTCGAGCTCGAGGACGCGCAATGGATGGTTACCCGATCCAATCCACTCGGCGAGCGCTTCCATAGTGCCGCGCCGAGCCGGTAGCATGTCCGAAGCGATGGTGCTGGCGAGCTTGGTGACTGCGCTGTGCGAAAGGGCTGCCTCGACGACTGCTGGGAGCGGAGAGGCAAGCGCATGGCCGAGCGCTTTGGCAGAATAGCCGACCGCGTTGGCGTGCTCGCTGTCAAGGAGAGTGCCGAGAATGGGGAGCAATGCGATCATGGGCAAGGCAAACGGTTCGTCCTTGTTGTCGCGAAGCGCATAGTGGAGCACGCGAGCAAGCGAGGTGGCGGTTTTTTCGTCCAAAATGACACATGAACCACCGTTGAAGCGATGAAGGAGCGCAACCAGTACATTCATTCGGAGCTTCACACCGTGAGGCAGATCAGAAGCACGCAAGATCATGGTACCCAGCGCTTCGAGTGCAAGCTGCGTTTGGGCGGCTGTTGCAGTTGCCATGAAACAATTGTTGAGGAGAAACGACACCATTTCCGGTCCCCATAGAGCGCCCGTGTCCTTGGATTCGAAATCCGCGAAAAGGACCGCAATCCGAGCAACGCGCTCGGCAACATCCGAATCGGCATGGTTCAAGCGCGCAATTCCCGCAAGCGTGCGGCCAATGCACAAGTGCGCGATCGCACTACCGTCGGCAGAAATCATGTCAGCAACAGATCCAGGCTCGTGTGTTTCGGGACACATTTCGCCTATGCTCTCGGGCAGATGGTCCATGTCGACAAAATCATTGTCAACGAGGGATTCATAGGCCCCCTCCAGTTCTTCCTCCAGCCCGTCAGCCAGAGTTTGGAGAACAGTCATTGCCGATTCACCCTCCTCCTCCTGCTCTTTGCCATTCACAATGCCACGCAGTGTATACGCTTCAGATATCCAGTCACGCCCATCATAGTGACTGATACAGCCAAGTTGCGAAAATAGGGCCTGGTTTAGCCCATCGCGCCAAGTCTCAGCGCTCTCGTGCTCGGCATCATAGAGAGCCTCGTATACGGCATACACGCGCTCGGCCACATGGTCGTCCGTCTGCCAAGTCAAGGTAGCCAATTCCGGGACCTGTTCAGGGGTGTCGACCAAGGTGACCAGGGGCAGCATCTCGGGCGCGTTTTCGAGGGCGGCGGCAACGAGCAACCGCGAGACTTTAATATTCCCGCCGTGGTCGCCGAGTGAGTGAGTTGCGAGGGCAAGCCAGATGGGGCGATGAGGCACTCGAAATCGGACGAGCAGCTCGGCCACCTTGGAGTTGTTGATTTCCCTACTCCGGTCGGATTTTTTTATCATCTCCAGTGCCGGGTGTGCCAGGGCGCGCGTGAACCAGGCAACGTCGCCCTCGAGCGAAGAAACGAGCACCGAGAGCTTGGGGTGCGTGAGGGGAAGCGCCGGGAGATTGCGGAGAGCACGACAGGTGCTGCGCAGGCGCACGGTGGCGACCAGGTCCAGAAACCGCGGGACGTGTCCGAGGATATCGTCAGGGAGGTCGGTGAGGTTGGTCATGGCTTATTATGTTTGTATGTCACTTTTGAAAGCGAGAATGACTGATGGCGGCGTTCCACAGACGATCATGAGGAAGTACCACGAAGATCAAGGGAGCCATGATCTATTGCTGTCAATGTGGGTCCTTATGCGGAATCCGGGCATGCCTCCATGGGATTGCCGATCATATTTTTGGGAAATTGATTCCCTTTCAAAATTGCTTAACTGCCTCTATTGCGCTGGTGTATTCCCATAACAAATATCTCAATACTTCCTATATTAATGGAAGAAGGAAAAATTACATATTGCATTTCAATCTGAAAAAGGAATCCGCGGCGCCGTGTACGGCATAGTCTCCTCGGTCTCTTTCACATAAACCAAGATCCCACGCGTGACCGTCACATCGTGCACCCACTGGTGCGTATCTCTGTCGTCCTCAAAGTATTCATCGAGCTTGTCGGATTCTGGCAGCACGAAACGATGACTGGCAGCGAGGTGCGCCTGGAGCCACCATTCAAGAAGGACGATATTGCTCGAGCTGAGCATACCTTCTAAGTACCTCGAGTCCAAAGGAAGCAATGAGGTGATGGAGATGTTGGTGCGGCAGCACCACCAGATCAGTGCCGTGATACGAGAATACACCTTCCTTGGGACAGCCAGCGGTAGGTCAGGGAAGACGGTGCCAAAGAAATCGAGCGTGAAGGCCGTGGCCCAGTTCAGTGCCAGAGTGCAGTCGTTGAAAAACGACTGGTCCGAATCTGGGAGAAACAAATGCACACGATCACATAGCCATATCTGCGTGTTGCGCGAATTGTACCCGATGGCGCCAACACAGATTTGCTGCCACTCGCTCTTGGCGACCGGAAACCCACGAGCACACCACCACTCGAGCACATCCAACGCGTCGAGCCGGGCCGATTCAAATAGGTGCTTGGAGCAATCGAGGTTCTGGGGCGGCAGCGCATCCTGGTTTTGGTCCCACCACTCGAGAACTTTTACCTGGCCGAATAGGATGGCCTCGGACACTACGTCCCTGGTCCAGTCGATTTCAGCCACGTCGGTTGAGTGCAGGGCAAGATCAAGCATTTGTAAGTAACCATTACGCGCACACCAGTTGACAAATACGTTCCTCAATATCAGCTTCTGATTGCCGAGCTCTCTGCATTTCTTCACTGCCCACTGCAAGACAGGCATCGTTGTTTGATGACGGATTGTAAATATCAAGCCAGAAGAGAAACAGTCTTTGATCTCGAGATAGTGGATCCAGTACCAGTCCAAGTTACTTGCAAGGCACACACGCCCAACTTCAAATAAACTCATCCCAAACCTATGCTCCAGCGTGCGGTGCTCCAGAAAGCGCGTCCACCACCACCCGATCACCGCGAAATGCTGGCTGAGAAGTGCCGCATGCGAGATCTCGGCCATCGCCATGGGCTCGGGCAGCTTATTCTCCACGGCTGCCCACCACCAGTCCAGTGCGGCGATCGCACCGGCTCTGGTAGTAAAACAAAGTGCGCTGGTGTCCCCCAGTGCCGCGACCGCCGTCTCCCTGCTGGGCTGTCGCGCGACCCACCATTCGAGGATGGATGTGTCTCCGGATTTGGCCGAGAGCATCGCATGAAACGGTTTGAGGTCACGCAAGTATCCGCGCGTGATCGCAAAGTGAAGGACATTTGTGTGTCCGCGAGTGGCAGCAGCGGACCATGCGCTTGTCTTCCAATCGATTGGGATCCCTGCAGTACGAGCAGCACGCGACAACCATTCAAGCACGTGGCAACCTCCATTTTTAATGGCCTCGGTGATCATGCAATTGCCATAGTCTGCGACCCACGCAACGCGGCCCGGTGTGGATGGTCCCGCGAGCCGCCACAGCAACTCGATGGCTGGCAAGTTGCCACAAGCGCCAGCGATTTCAAGCGTCTTGTAAAGACCGTCGAACAGAATATAGGACGGGTAGTGCGGGAGCAGTGCGAGTCCGAGGCCGTGCTTGACAGCAAGGGCTGGGCTAAATTCCTTGAAGCCTCGCGAGAGGACTGCGGCGAGCACTGAGTCGTGTTGGGGCAGCACGTTTAGTACTACGAGTGTTTCCTCGGGCGAGAGCGTGACGCCGGCGGCATGAGCCAAGATAATATAGCTGATGTCGTCGATCATGAATTTTTTACTGCTGTCAAAGAGCTACAACTCATCCAACACGCGATCGATCATGTTGGGATCTTCAGCGTGTCGCATTTTCATTTCTATCTATAAAGCGAAGAGGGACAATTGGGAAAAATTAATTTATTGATATATTTCGTCGCCACCGCACTTGAACAGGACTCAAAAAGTTCACCCGCCATCCTTCTTTCCTCGTGTCCGGGCGTCCGTGCCCGTCATCGCCAAAGCTCGTGGCCTTTTACCTATTTCCGTTGGTACGGGACGCGGACATCTTCCTTCGCCCCAGCACATGTCGTTGTGCGAAGGTGACGATGGGAGTGCCGTGTTCAAGGCTGATCGACGGCGGACCTTGACGTGGTACTTGACGCAACGCGGTACTGCTCCCGAATGCCGCGTAAACCCAAATACAGACAGGCTGTACGGCCGTGATAACATACACATTCCTTCAAGACAAAAAAAAAATACGCCCGGCCAAGGAGAGCAATTGTATATTCCACGACATTCCCGGCGAAAGTAGTGTGTAAACAATGGGTGGTGTGATCCGAAAAGAGGGCGACCGTGGTATAAAAAGGATCGGTCGCTCATAATTTTCGGATAGAAACAAACTACTCAAGACCATCGCTCTCGAGCACATGTATGCTGATTTGCAGGCGGCCTTGATGGATATGTCGACACGGTGCACCAACCTGGCGTCCGAGTTCTTTGAGGATCTTACCTCATGATGATCGACTGTGCCGTGAACGCTTACCAGACTCTGATACTAAGGTGCACGAGTTCTGCATGCCGCGCTTTGAGAAGAACGGTACATATCAAAATGTTTTACTCAATTCAACTGGAAATCTCACACTCCTCAAATATCCAGGCATGAACACCAACCAGGACGTCCGCAGGCTGTTCTTGCTGATTTCCCCAAAAAAAGCAAGGGTGATCGCCAGTTGCAACTCGAGGTCGACGAGGACTGGATTTCGGGCAAGGACGACGGCCGGGTCACGAAGCCGCTGGCCCCCAACACCTTCTCCCTCAAGGACGCCTTCAAGAAGATCGAGGACGAGTTCGGGCTCAACCCCTGCGTCGACATGTCGAACCTGTCCCTTAGGGCGATCGGCGGTCACTCACATTTTTCTTCTTCTCTGTGGGAATGAATACTTGTAAGTTCAAAAAAAATAGAGAAACTCCATTAATAGCAAACATCAAGGATCAAGGTGCAGCAGGAGCCGAAGGAACAGGTGCCGCAGCCGACGGGCGCGGGGGGTTCCCATTGGCATCATCCGTTGAAATGTACCGTGGCGGCGGCGGCGGATGCGCTGCGCGATCCGCAGCATACGTCGGCAATTCCACGTCGACGTGCGCTTTGACCCGTCCACCCCAGCTCCGACGCAGACACCGTACCATTACCGCCACCACGGCCAGTACCGGCACCGCAATGCACAGCGCAATGAACCAAGCGCGCTGGTAGACCGGCTTCGCGGAAAAGTCGACCGGGTTGGTGGGATCGTTGCACTTGTCATACTTTCCGTCGCAAATCAATGGCGGCGCGCACGGATTGTTGCCGGAGATCGAAAATTGGTCAGATGAGCAAGCGTCGCCGAGGGGCGTGGTTCGCGGGACGCAGAGTCCAGAGTCGCAGTAGGTTGTTACATTCTATTTGTTTTGATGTCAATCGCTGTGCGCAAAATGTAACATGTGAAAGTGCGTACAAAGTAGTTGCAGGTGGTTACGGGGAAAGGATGAAGCACTTGGTCAGGACACATTTGCCAAGCTGGCACGTCGCGTCCGCAGAGCAATCGGAGATTTGGCTGCATGCTTTGGATCCGGGATACATTGTGGCATTTGCAGAGACAGTGATCCAGAGGACGAGGGCGACAGATACAAGGAGTTGGAAATGGAGCATCATGTTCGTTTTTTTTATGAATGGAGCGACTGCAGAATCGAGATTCTGTGCCGCTTTATACACCACCAGACCAGGCGGTCCGAGGACGACCCACATCCTTGGACAAAGATGCCATTGAAACAAGCGCAGAAGCCTGGTTAGTTTGATGTGCCCAAGGATTTCTTGGCATCAACGAAAGGCTCACTTCCTGAAACCGATAAACAAAAAAAATGACGCCCGCACCCTGGCATCACAAAACGCGAGCATCGACGCGCGCCAGCACCTGCTCGGTAGGATGGGACATGAAGCAATGCCAGTGGCCTGGTTGACCAAGAGGCTCAAGAAATAATTCAAGAGCCAAAAACAACAAACAAGGCAACAAATGACCAATCGATCAATGGCACGGGAACCAGGTCGTACTTTCGCGGTAAGTATATTGAGTGATATGGCGAGGAGCACCAGGTTTGCATTCGTACTTCTTTCTCATTTGAAACCACACGGCTGCGCACTGAACAGAGTTTCGGATGCAGAAATCAGGGAAGTGAAGTGAAGTGGAAACAAAACGTCCGTTTTATCGCCAACGGAATTCTTCAGGCCTTGTTTTTCCTGCACCACTCTCCGATCCCTGGCTTTCCAATGGCCAAACCAAGCTGTTTTTCTCGTTGCTTTTCTTGCTGGAATTCCACGAGCATTATCTCAGTCCGATCACGCTACCAGAATTCCGAGCTGTCATTCCACGACCGATCCAATACCCCCAACCATGTTGACTTCCCCGATCCAACTGCTGACGCGCTCGACGCGCCCGATCTACGTGCCTCCTGCTGTGCAGCAAGGACAGCACACGTCTCGCAAAGCGGGATCAGAGCCTTCTCGAGCTCAGCTGCGTCGTTGAGGTTAAACTGGAATGGCAACAACCCATCGATCCGCAGCTTATAAGCCTCCTTCGACTCCACGGCGTCCTTGTGCTCGTTCGCAAGACAGAACTTTGAATTGGGGTGA
>MU624684.1:0-31785 GCA_025349905.2 Blastocladiella britannica
AGTGGGGTTCTCAGGACATGGTGAGTGCAGCTGGTGGATGCTGCAAGATCCAGTGGAGTGATGTTCTTGAGCAGGGTCAGATACATTATTGGATTCGACAACAAGACAACTTGTTGAGCTCGTGCTTTGCTTCAACGCAACGCGACTTTGCCCATTCAGAAACAAGGTGGATTTAATTTCATAGTCACCTGTTTGTGCTTGACCACAAAAAAATGTTTAGGTATTACGTACATCGCCTTATTGTAGCCGAGGACCACATTGGAAATACTCCTAAGATGTTCCGTGTTGTGTGAGATATCTCTAAATTTTTCGGTGTTGGGAATTGAAGAGTGTTATTTCGGCAAAACCCAGGTTTGGGAGAGAAAAACGGAGGTGAAAACAACAGAAAGATCCCCGCCCCTATAACGAGGGCGCGAGCCCTCGCAGTCCTGCTATAGTGTCCCAGGACACGGTCAGCCGAAAACGAAACCTCTCAACTGGGCAGGGTCGCCGCCGCGTAGCGCATCGACCACTCGGTCATGAGCGGAGAGCCGGATCCGGCACTCCAACGCGTCGTGGACCGACAGCTTGGCCCCACAATCCCGGCAGCGGCCGCCGCGGCGATCAGATCCGTTCGCCGGCGCACCTTGCGGCTGGCACTGGCCCGGAAGCTTGACGCCCTGCGCCGGCGGCGCGTCCACGTTCTCCACCATGCCGTCGCGCTCATCGGCTGCGCACAGGCGCTCGAAGTGCCCGCGCCAGGCCACCACGCGGATGCTGGCGGATACAGCATGCACCAGGCGGGCGACGATCTGCGGGCCTTGGCGGTGGTCCTCTCCTCCAGCAGGCGGGGTGTTGGGAATTGAAGAAATATAACCTCGTAGGAAGGAAAGTGCTTTGGACGGGGTATGTGATTTAAACCAGGTAAGCTTCCCATTATCAAAATTATCCCTGTTTTCTTTGTTCATTCAAAAAAAAAAAATTATTTTCTCCTCGAGTTGTAAAATTAACTCCAAATCGCTGATCCCACAATGCCTTACTTTCCGGTCGTCTATGCAGCTGCTGGATCTGCGTCCGCCGGTGCCGCGGCGCCGAACAATATGGTGGAATTCATCCCAGGTTTGTTCCGAAATTCAAGTTCCTTCAATCCGTTTTTTATATACTGGATATACATACAAAATATATCGCCAAATATTTTAGGCAAGCTTTCGTACTGCTGGACACAGCAAGATCTGTCCCATAGAAATGCAGCATCACTCGACACTTTTTACTTTACCATTGATAACATGTTTGTCTATATTCCATTTTTCGCCGACTTTGGGCCGCTGAACATGTCGCATCTCTACCGGTTCATTTGTTTACTCGATGCCAACTTGAAGGTATGTTGAGGAATCCGTGCCAATTCGCCCTGGATCTCAATCTAAAATCCAAACAATGCCTTCGTATCCTTTTCCAGGAAGCCCAGGCGAATGGCAAACGGGTCGTGTTCTATTCTAGTACAAATGCTGATAAACGCGCAAATGCTGCCTACCTCATCTCTTGCTACATGGTTCGTCCGATGTTTCCTCATTTTCAAATCGCATTGCTCCCGGTTTTGACACTACGCACCAATACGTGCAGATGGTGCTCCATAATCAAGAGCCAGAGGATGCTTACCGTCCGTTGGTGGGCATTTCACCTCCCCTGATGCCCTTCCGAGATGCTGGTTCAGGGCCGCCGACGTACTTTTTGACCGTGATGGACTGCCTGAAGGGCCTCTCCAAATCCATCAAAGTCGGCCTGTTCTCGTTTTCGCAATTCGACTTGGAACAGTATGAGAAACACGAGCGCGTCGATTTCGGGGACTTTAACTGGATCACGCCCAAGTATTTGGCATTTGCTTCGCCGACCGACAACCCGAATGCTCCCTTTCCTGCCACTGCCATGGCGGATTACTTCGCTCACAACAAGGTTGGGACGGTCATTCGGCTCAACAATAAGCTCTACGACAAGACTGTCTTTACGCGGCGGGGTATCGAGCATATTGAGATGTACTTCCCTGATGGCTCATGCCCGACTGACGCGGTGCTGCAGCGTTTCTTGGACATTGCCGATGTTCGCACAGGTGCGTTTTCCTCCATCCGAAATAACTTAATGCTCAGTTTTTTTTCTTTTGGCGTGCAGCTCCCATTGCAATTCATTGCAAGGCCGGCCTTGGACGCACTGGTTCTCTCATCGGGGCATCGCTCATGAAGGATTATTATTTCACGGCGTCGGAGGTCATTGGGTTCCTTCGCATCATGCGCCCAGGGTCCGTGGTTGGGCCCCAGCAGAATTGGCTGCACGCAAAGCAAAAGGAGCTGCACGGAATGAACGCCCTGCGTCAAGCGAGCGCTTCCGCGCACCAATCTTCACAAGTGGCTTCAAGTGCGTGGGCTCCAGCGCAGCAGGCCATGGTGCAACACCACGAGGACATGTTGCCCGCGGACTTTGATTACGCTCCGACGCCGGCAAGGGTGGCCGTCGTTCCCCTGCAGCCCCGCAAGGTCCACGATCCCAACGATCCCCTCTCGGTGAGCTCGAGCGCAAGTGGTTATCACCTGCGGAGCCGCCAAGCGGCTGCGAGGGCCGTGAGCTCGAGCTCTGCGATGCAAGCAGTTGGCAAACCTATCGCAGCATGGGAATCGCCGGCGAGCGCGCCAAAGGCGATATCGACCAAACGGAGCAGCACGCAGCGCGGTCATGGCCATGTGTAAAAAAAAAATCGAAAAAAGCCACCTCCTCCCTCTCCTCTCCCCTTTCTTCCTCTCCCATTCTCTCCCCTCGTATATAAAGTAAATCAAAATGTTCCCTCTAATTCAAGTTTATAGTCATGAGGATGATGCAGTGAGCAAGGGAGGCAATGAGCCTGCCTCAAGCAGACCGTGTCCGCAAATCAACGACATGGAGTGGCGCGCCTGGGACCCACATTGCGTGGCCAACGCCAGGGTTTTGCTGAGTGTCGGCCGAGACGTACAGTTGAATGTCGCTCGGGTGGGGATGGAAGCCCGAGTCTGGGCACTGCTTCAGGAACTGGACGCCAGGGGGTTCCGAGAGGCGGTACACGCCGATCTCGCCGTGCCTGGGAGACACCACCACGGCAATTGCCTCGTCCAGGCAGATTTGATAGCCAAGATGGTTGTGGAGATCGACCGAGGACATGAAGCACGATTGGGTTGGATGCGTGTGGATCCAGCCGATCGAGAACAGTTGCCGCTTGTCGAGGTACATGAGAACGTCCTCTTCACGGATCATTGTACAGCTAATCCAGGTCAAACAGAGCGGCGTTAGGTTGCAGCTCAAACGATCAAGTTAAAATAACATACGTGTCGGGGGTCGATTCTTGCAAGGGCACGACCAGATGGGTGATATAATATTGCCCCTCAAAGAGCTTGCCAGCCAGTACACCACAGGTCTCCACCTTGCGGTCCGTGTTGGCGGCGGCCAGGCCAATGAACTTGTCGATGAGGGCCAAAGGCACAAAGACGGTGCGCAGCGGCTTGCCTCCTTCCAAGCGTCCACGGCGGCGATGGTTGTGGTGTGTCGGTGGAGGATCGGTACGAACCGCCGGGGGCGCGCTGGGAGCGAGGGCAGCATGACGCAAGGATGGAGAAGGAACTGCCGGGACGGGCCTAGTGGCGGGGCTAGGCGCGACGGCGTATGCGGGCGCTGCATACGTGGGCGCGAGTGGCGGCGGCGGCGTCTGGGCGAGCACACTGGGATAGAACGGCGTGTACATGTGCGGCGGCGGCTGGGCATCAAATTGCTGTGCGGTAGCGAACGGATCCACCACTGGACCTGCGCCGAGCAAGTCAAGCGAAGGATACTTGGCCTGGAACATGGCAACGTCCGAGTCGCCAAAGGTCAACAAGTCGCGATCAGTGGAGACGGCGTGGTGTGGCGGTGGAAGCTCCTGGGGCTGCTGTCGTTGCTGTTGCTGCTGAGGTTGTAGCTGCTGTTGCTGCGGCCGAGGTTTGGCGGGGAATGATGACTGGAACGGCGGAGGAGCCTCTGGCAGGAGCGGCAGAAAGCCGAAATCGGCCGCCGAGGTCGAGCGGCCAGTGGTTGCCAAAGACGATGGCGCGGGTCGCGTAGCATTCACAGGAGCCGCGGGTGCCAGTCGCGTTGTAGTCGGCGGTGGGGACATGTGGCCATCGGCAGCCGAATCGCCGGTTGGGCGGGTCGCAGCAAGGCTGGGCCGAGCGCGTCGCAAAACCGGGGGCGAGGGGGCGTTCAAGGGGTGTCCGGCGAGGGCCGACGACGAGCCCGTCAGCGCCTTGATCATCTGTGGGGTCAGCGCTGGTTTGGGTGGCGTTGCCGCGGCTGGCCGATCCAGGGACGACGACGCCGGTGGCACTGCCGGGGCTGCTGCTGCTGCTGCTACTGGAGTCGCTGCCGGCGCGGAACTCGCAGCAGCCGCTCCTGGCCCTTCTGCGGGTGCGGACGCGTCTTGGCGAGCCTGCTTGCGGAGACGGGCCACCACGGGCCGAAGCACCTCGAGGCGGGTCACGGCGACCGAGGTATTGGCATGCACGACGCCGAGCA
The DNA here is from genome assembly GCA_025349905.2 of Blastocladiella britannica. Lineage (NCBI taxonomy): Eukaryota > Fungi > Blastocladiomycota > Blastocladiomycetes > Blastocladiales > Blastocladiaceae > Blastocladiella > Blastocladiella britannica. Next base: position 4,543 of record MU624684.1, read on the forward strand.
GCACTGCCAGCTGTGAACTGCTCGGGTGCTCAGCAAGACCGAGGGCAAGCTCGACAAAGCGCGAGTAGGCGTCAAAGGCATCCTCGAGCTCATTCTCCTTCTCGAGTGCTTGTGCGCGGCGGAACAGGTTGGTAGCGCTGCGTAGGGAATCGCGAATATGTTCGGACGACAAGGACGACATTGTTATTTTTACTGATTGGAAGAGAATTGCATTTTATTGAATTTGGCAGGCGGCACTCATTCACACTGATCTGCAGGCACACGTTCGCCCTCATTCAGCGAAAGAGGCAGGCAGAGAGGGACCTGACACACACACGCACGCAAAACAAACACCCAATCAGCACACACGTAAGCCCAAAAAGAATAATATTAGCGTGAAGAATTTTAGAAAATATTGACAGGCTCCGCTATCTAGGTCGACTCAAGGATAAACCAAGATTCATGACTGCTTCTCATCAGCACCTGAATATGTATACTAATCTACTACAATCACGTTAATGATGTACGAAGATAGGGAGCCTGAGAAAGATTTGTTGCGCAAAGTACTTTCGGAATGTGACTTAACAATTTACTGTCAAGTTGTGGGTATATGCACGTGCCTTTGTATGATGCAATTATTCACCCTAGTTCCGATCTTCTCCTTTATGATTTTGGCTCTCTCACATCGAAATCAAGAACCAAAAACCATGCTTGCCCGTGCCAGTCCCCTTGCCCGCGCAACCGCCGCGTCTGCCCTTCGCCGCGCCGCGTCCTCGTCCGCGTCGTCTGCTTCGGCTGCATCTACGTCGGCAGCCGCCCTCCCGACCGGTACGTTAGACTTACACCCAAAAAGAGTACACACCAACTGAAAAGATAGATACGCAGGCGAGCACCACGGTTCGCGCATCCACGGCAGCACCCACTGGACCTACGAGCGCATTGCCTCGGCCGCGCTGGTCCCGCCGCTCGCCTTCGCCATGGTCGCTGGCGCCCACCCCATCAACGACGTGGCCCTCGCGGTCCTGCTGCCCATCCACGGCTACATGGGCATGGACACCATCGTTACCGACTACGTCCCGAAGCGCAAGATGGGCACCCTCAACACTCTCGCAACCTGGGCCCTCCGCTTTGGCACCGTTGGTCTCGCGTACGGCCTGTGGAAGATCAACACCGAGGATGTGGGCGTGACCGAGGCATTCCGTCGCTTGTGGCGCGCCAAGGAGGAGGCGGCACTCAAGGAGCAGCAACAGTAATTCTTCTTGATCGGCCGGCGTACCGACTGATGATCGCGACACAAGACACGGGAGAACGAATATTAATTTTATACGCTATTGTAATCCCTGAATTCAAGCAGAGGCCGCAACCTGTCGCTTGACCTCCTCGGCGAAGTCGACGGACGCCTGGGCCTCGATCCCCTCCCCAACTTCGTACCGAACAAAGTCCTGCACATACACCTGCGCGCCCTCAAGGACCTTGGCCACCGTGACCTCCTCGACGCCATCAGCCGTGTGGAACGGCGTGGTGGCCGCGAACGGCGTGGTGTAGAGTTCGCGCACTGTCGGCGGGTTAAATCCGACAATCACTTGCGCCAGCTGCTGTGCAAGCTTGCTGTGACGCGCGTCCAGTGGCTCGTGGGTACCCTTGAGAACAACGACGGCGCCAATGCGACCCACGCCCTCAAGGCGCTGGGCCTTGTCGCCATGCACGTATGCGCCAGAGACCATGGCCGTCGTGTCTGCGATGGCAACTCCTGTCGCGCGACGGAACGTCAGGTTCTCACCCAGCGTACCAACGCACTCAAGAACGCGTCCCGCGATGGTCACGGGCATACCGTCCACCGTGGTGGGTTCCGCCTCGGTGGCATCTGCCCGCGGCAGGAGCGGTGCGGTGGAGAGAGCGGCAATATCCAGGGGAGCAAGAGTACCGGGCACTGCATTGTCGTCACGGCCAAGAAGGTGCGCCGTCAACGCAGACCGGTGCACGAGGTCGCGGAAAATGTCGCTCCGGGCAACGAAATCGGTCTCGGAATTAATCTTTTTTTTATATAATGCCAGTGTCAGGTACATGTACGCGTATATCCTTGGCCAAAAGAGTAAGACAGACCTCAACAATGGCCGAGCCAAGCGGCAGATCGGCAATGCCAACAAGGCCGTCGCGTGCGACGCGATTGGTCAGCTTGGCTTGCTTGGCAAGGCCGGACTGCGCGGCATGCTCCGCGAGCCACGCCATGGCCGCGTCGAAATCGTTGTTGGACTCCACCAGCGCGCGTTTGGCAAGGGTCATGGGCACGCCCTCGTTTTCCTTGCGGATGCGCGCAAGAAGAGCAATCGACGGCTTGACCGCCGCGGTTGCCGTCGAGTAGCGACGAGCAGCAGGGCCCGAGAGCCGCAGGGCGCGGGAGGCGAATCGCATCAAGGACGAAGTCATTTGCTCAAAAAATGGAGTTGATTTCAAAGTGTGTGTTGAAGAGAACAAGACATCAACGTGGATCATGACGACAACAAGGCAGGTGGTGCCTTGCTCGGAGGCAGCGCCATCGACAGCAACGGCAACGGCAACGACGACGGGCCGCTTCCCGCAGACACTGGCGGCGCGCTTGGAAGCTGGGAGAGCGGGATGACTCCAAGCGACAGCAGGAACTCGCGCATGAAGAACAGGAGCTTCACCTTCCGCTGCCACCGGCGAGCCCCGTCAATAAAGCTCCCGCGACCTTGGAATGTTGCTCGCAGCCGCAAACGGTGCCCATTCTCGATCAGCTCATTGGGGATCAGATCAAACTTGCCCGTCCATTCTGCAGATTCGCGTTGCAGGTACTCTGTGAGCGCTGTCTTGAGCAATACAAAGTGCTGACCCGAGAAGCTCTCGAAATTAACGTCCACTGCCGCATTCACTTTTGTCAGATATCATATAAAAATAAAGAGAAGTGGTATTGTACACGTACGCTCGATCGCATCCACCATATCCCCAGCTCGCTTCGTGTTGGCAATCACCTTGGTCAGCAACAACGAGTTTGGAAAGTAGACAATATGCCCGTCGGCCTTTTTGAGGATGGTGCACGTCAGCCCAACACTCTCTACTCCGTAGCCGTCACCATCCACCAGAATGCGATCGCCAATATCAAATGGGTGGACGGCAAAGTGAAAGATCAGAGATTCAAAGGCGCCCTTGGCCGTTTGTCCGAAAATAAACGTTCCGGCCAGGAGCATGGAAGTCAGCGACACCTAATGAGAAATTGGACGAGATGTCAGTACCACCATTCCCCCTTTCTTTTCTGAAAATAAAAGAGAGGACATACCCAGATGTTGCTAATGTTGACCTGAAAGCACAGCAACCAAATGAAAACGGCAATGAGCAAGCACAGGGACATGGCGATTCGATTCAGGTGGCCCACAATGTGTTCCAACTGGCCAAGCGAGCCCGTGAGATTCCGCCGCTCTTGATGCACGCCCAGCAGCCCCGAGAGCCACTCGCGCTTTGATATCTGCTTGTTCCGATCGAGGTCGAAGATGGCAAAAAACGCCTCGGCATCGACCGCAGTGAGATGTTGCTCCAATGACTCGATCGTCAAGTACGCCGCCGAGCCCGCAAGAAAATGGAACAGGCTGCGCGCGAGCTTGCGTGTGTCGCGCCGAGTGCCCAGCGATGACTTGCCATCGACCGCGAGGGGTAAAAAAACGCCAGATACGATCGAGCGCGTGTCTGAATCGGCTGGGATTGGGACAACGACGTCACCACTGTTGCTCGTCGTGACACCAAGATTGTTGCTGTAGTTGCTGTTCGAGCCATGACGCTTCCTCGCTTTCTTGGCGGAAATCAGAGTCTCGACCGTGTGCTCGTGCCGCTTGAGCGATTTGAGGCGCTCTGAATAGCGTGCTCGGTGAAAGCTGTTGGCCACGCGCTGCATGACAATCTTTTCCAGCAGCAGCAGCACAAACGTCGCAAGCATGGACCCGGTCATTGGGAGGACCCACCACGCTGCTGGCCCACAGCGATTCAGAGTATCGCATCCGAGCCAGTAAACGGTGAACTGGCAGACAAAGAGTGCGAGCGTGACCAGAACCGCACGGATCCACGGTGACAGCTGCTCCACCTGTCCGACGCGCGCGAGTTGGTGCGTCCGTGCCTTGGCCTTAAACAGGCGGATCACGACTCGGAACCCGATCCAGAAAAAGTGATAGACGACGAGCGACAAATCGAGGAATATCGACCACAGAATTGCTTCGTTGGCACGAATCAAATCCATCGACTCGCGGAAAATATTTGGGTTGATTGCCCACGCAATGAGAGCAGGTGTGGTGCAAGCAGAGAGGAGCCCGAGAAACATGGATAGATTGGCAAGCGTTTCGGACGGAAGGCACGTCCACCGCATGTTTGGCATTTGCCCGCCATGGACTTGCTCGAGATCGCCGCTCAGAGTCTCGTCATCGTCGATCCCACCGTGGTACCAGTCGAACCCATCATCTTCATCAATGCCAATGCGGGATTTTTTCTTTCCAGGAGACGACTGGTTTGGAGATTGATTGCCGCCGCCGCCACTTGCGCCTCCTTTGGTTGGCGTCGTTTGCGCGGATATAATCGAGAGGGCAGGTATACTGGGGGAGAGGGATAGGCGGTGGACAGGTATTTTGCCTTCAATGGAAACGCTTCGCTGATGTCCACGCCGCGGTGACACTGCTGGATTCTCCAGTGGGAAGGCTGATTTTAGGATCGATCGGGGCGGCGATGACGGCGGGTCTCCGCTTCCGCTCCCACTCGTTGCAGGTGTAGGTGCTGAAAAGAGTGGGATCTTTTCATTCAATGAGAGGTTACTGGCCATGACTTATATTTCTATGTTAATTCGCTCTCTTGGAGAGTGAAAATTTCAATTTTTCCCAAACAATCAAACGTGCAAACAGAAGCGACTGGGCAGAATATCACGAAAAACGTATAAACTCAAGATCCAGCGACCCCAAAATGACTGTTGCTCGCTTTCGCATGCTGGACCCCAAGCAGTTGTCCTGGGGACAATGGCTGACTGGGTGGATCATTCACCCCCATTCTCGGCGCTACAAGGTCTGGAGCACAGCCGTCCTGCTCACCATTTATATAACCGTTGTGCTGGAGCCCTATGCTGCTGCATTCGACCGAACAAATCAGTTTATCGTGGTCCTTTATGCTGCAGATTTTTTCTTTTTCTGTGATGTTTTGATGAAGTTTCATGTCCCGTATGTCAACCTTTTTCCTATTGCGATTTGGCGCGCTACTGACTAATAAAATCAAGGTATGTGGAGGAGCACATTCTCGTCATGGATATTGACAAGATCTCGTGGAATTACCTCGAAACCGAGTTCTGGCTCGATATCGCAACCCTCGTTCCGATCGAGTGCATTGCTCCACTCTTTTCGGGGACGGTTGCGTATTGGATCTTGCGAACAAACCGATTGGTACGTCAGCTCACTTTTTTTTGCATTGTTGCTCGAGTACACACCTTTTGAAATTTGTAAATGTATAGCTCCGCGTCTACCGCTGCTTTAAATTCTTTGCACATCGCGAATCGGACCTGAATGCGAGCTTCTCTATTGTTTTCGTCAAGTTTATCTTTTTGATCTCGCTCGTATCCCACTGGTTCACCTGCATGTTATACATCATTGGGTATCGTTTTTATTTGTTTGCGGGACCGGCAGCAGCAATTCAATGAACGAAAGTACTTACAACAAGAAGAAAAAAAAAAGCTGCCCCTCCCTCTGCCGGCCCACGGACGACATTATCCGCACCTGGCCATCATCCGCACTCCCAGCCGTGGACATTCGAAACGTCTCCACTGGGAGTCGGTATCTGTTGACACTCTACTTTTCGGTCTACACCCTGACCTCCACTGGATATGGTCACATTAAGCCGCGCGTGAACGCAGAGCGCTGGGCGCTGATCTTTGGCATGGGCTGCTGCAATTTCGTATTTGGATACTGCATTGGAACCGTGACCTCCCTTCTTGTCAACTTCCGAGGAATCCAGCTCCAGTACCAACAAAAGGTCCAGGCCGTCCGCGACTACATGATGCAACGCTCGTTCCCAGAGGACCTGCAGTCGCGTATCATGGACTATTACGATCATTTATGGCTCCGCACCAACGGGATCGATGCGTTTGTGCTTTTGCAGCAGCTGCCTCCAGCCTTTAACGCCGAGGTCACTCTGCGAGTGAATGAATCGTTCCTGAACAAGGTGCGCTGCGATTTTTTATTATTACCACTTCACTTCGCTGAATGGAATCCATGCCAACAGGTCCAAATTTTCCATGGCGCCAGCAAGAGCTTCTTGATGACACTATCGCGGGCACTTCGACCGGAAATGTTTTTACCAGGCGATCTTATTATCCACCGCGGGGATGTCGGGCAAGAAATGGTACGACTCGAATCCATATTGCAAACATGTGTGTCCTCATCAACAAGCTGCACTGAAAATAGTATTTTATCTGCCGCGGAAAAGTGGAGATTGTCTCTGAAAACCTGGTTGAGGTTTATGAAGCTCTCGGCGAGGGCTCATTCTTTGGCGAGGTGCGTTCTCCTTTCTGACCGCTAACTCAACTGCCACCTTAACGAAAAATCATCACAAAAAGGTTTCGATCATCATGAATTGCCCGCGCACCGACAACATTCGCGCAGCCACCCACTGCGACATCCGTGTTCTTGCCAAGGCGGATTTGGATCAAATCTTGGTCCACTTTCCGGATATGGCGCAACGGATCCTTGCGAAATGCGAAGACCGCGTGCGCAAACACCAAGCCCGCGCTCGTGAGGCCTCTGAGGTTCCGATGACCAACTACAGCATCAATGGTCAGTTGATCTCCCCAATGGAAGGACTGGCCAAACAATCAGCACTGAGCCCCCTCCGTTCGGTCGTGTCGCTCTCGGCCCCAGCGCCAGCCAAGACCACTGGCGCCGGAGGCGGCGGTGGTGACATGAATGGCGTGCACAGTTCAACAAGGTCGATCATGACTATGGGCCGTCGAAATGGTCCTGGCTCCGTCTCGGCGATCGAAAATGGTGCTTGGCAGGCGGCCGCCTCCATGACTGCCTCCGAGCTCCCCAGCGATCCATCCGTGTCGGCCACTGTCCCCAACCCAATGGTGGTCCACATTGGCGAATCAGCCCCCGATCCATTGACTGCGCTTGCGCGTGGTGCAGTCAGCGTCACTGACACGATCATCCACGCCATTCCGATGCCAGCGATGCCAGCGATGCCCGCGTTTCCCATGCCCGCGTTCCCCGGTTTCCCTGCCGCTAATAAGCAGTCGCAGGGCAGCCTGGCCGCGCGCCGGGCAGCTCAAGGAACGGAATCGTCCTTGCCCGATCCAATCGCGGCGGTGAACCAGTCCCTGATGGAGCTCGGCCGCGGCGCCGATGGCCGCGCCGTTTCGGGATCCAATCCGCACCTGACCAGCGGCGAGCTTTCGTATCCTCAGCGCACCACCGCCGGGAGCATGGGTCGAAACGGTAGTAGCGGCGCTCGTCGCAAGTCGGAGGCCACCAGCTCGCAGCTCATGTTTGGGGGGTCAGCACGGCGGCAAACAGTCGACCCGTTTGCGCCGGCTCGCTTTCAGTAAAATTTGAATTGGTTTAAATTACTACAAAAAAAAACTACTTGACATCCAGCTGCAACTTGATGCCCATCGCGAGAAGCTCTGTGCACAAGTACCGGAAGACATACGGGATGGCCACCACCTCCAGATCGTTTCCATGGCCACATGCGCGGCACAAGAGTTGCCGCGACGAGTAGCCGCTCGTCACGCCGGCGCTGGCCTCGCTGGAAGCAGGCAGCGACACGGTCGCCAGGAAGGAACCGCAGCTGCGGCAAACGTGCGCGTGCGAGTAGTCGGAGCAGTTCATGAGGCGGTCCTGAAGCAAGAACGACACTCCGTGGCCCAAGAGCGAGTCGCGTTCCATCTCACCGAAACGAATACCACCAGCGCGCTTACGACCCTTGACCGGCTGCATCGTCAGGTTGTGGACCGGGCCCGTCGTGCGTACCTGGTACTTGTCGGACACCATGTGACGCAGACGCTGGTAGTACACGATACCCATGAAAATGTCGGCCTTGAACTCGTGGCCCGTGATCCCCGAGTACATAGGCTCGTTGCCAAAGTAGTTGAAGCCCGCCGCCTTGAGCTGCTCGCCAAAGTGCTCGCCCGCAGTGTGGTCTTCGTTGAACTTGAACGGGGTCGCGTCTTGCTTGACACCATGGAGCGCGCCAGCCTTGGCCGCCATCTGCTCGACGAACATACCAATGGTCATTCGCGACGGGAACGCGTGGGGGTTGATGATGACGTCGGGCATGATGCCAGTCTCGGAGAAGGGCATGTCCGCAGCAGGCCACTTTTGCGAACACACACCCTTTTGGCCGTGTCGGGACGAAAACTTGTCACCAATCACGGGCGGACGGGGGATGCGGAGCTTGATGTGGGCCTTGGACGCGGGCGCGTCGCCAGCGTCGCTGCCCAGGAGCCGGACCTGATCAATATATGCGTCCTCCAGGCCCTTGTACTTGATGTAGCGCTCGCGGCCAGTGATGCCATCGATAATGCACGCCAGCGGGTCGCCCGTCTTGATCTTGACGCCGACTTGGGGCAGACCGTCCTGGTCCAGCACCGGGTGTGCCTCGGTCTGGCTCGGCGGGAGACCAAAGTAGACATTGAGTGGGCCGCCGCCACCGCTGCGGCGACGGTGCTCGTCCAGGTCCACGATTTCCGACTTGTACACGGACCCGTAACCAAACCCGCGCTCGTGCGCCGACTTGTTGATGATCATCGCATCTTCCATATCGTACGACGTGTACGAAATGACGGCAATGACGGCGTTGGTGCCCATCGGGAAGTCGTCCATGCCGTAGTGGTCGTGCAGCGCCGGGCGCACAATCGGCGTCTGCGGGGTCTGAATCCGGTACATTTTGTTGTCGGTACGGCGCTCAATCGCGGTCGCGGGGGTACCCATCGTCTGCTTGCCCATCTGGCACTGGTACATGTTTCGCGGCGACTGGTTAAAGTCCGAGAACGGAGTCAGGTTGGCCACCACCGAGAGCATCGACGTCGGTGCCAGCTCCATGTGGGTCGTCAAGCCGGGCACAATGTCGTCCTTGAGGCACGCAATGTTCATGTATACTTGCTCAAACGTGCCCACGAGGTCCACCGTGTTGGCACGAGGGTCGACCGCGGGATCCACGCCAAGGAACGTGACGGGGCGGATCATGCGCGCGGGACCAGCGAAAAGGTAGAGGCCCGGGTACTGGCCGCCGTTCGAGACAGGGACGTGGCCAATTTCGAGATCCAGGGGGATGCCGTGCAGACCACGGACCTTGAGCGAACGCAGCTGGTCGGCAATGTCGGAGCACTTGGACGGCGGCGCGTAGCCAATCACCTTGCCGTCCAGTTGCAGGCAGAGGTTGCCCGCCGGCACCGTGAAGCCGGGCAGCGCTGGTGCCATGCCGAGCTGGGCGAGGACGGCGGCGACACGCGACACGTCCGACGGGCGGGTGGTGATGCGGCACGTGTGCGAGAGATGGTTCAGCAGACCGCAGGGCGAGCCATCAGGCGTGTGGACAGGGCACAAGAAGCCCCACGACTCGGGCAATAGTTTGCGGACGGTTGTGGTTTTGAGCTCGGCAAAGAAGGCACCACGGTGGACACAGCGAAAGTGCGACAGGAAGCGGTAGTAGTTGAGCTTTTCAGCCACAATGGTGTAGCCCGACATTTGCTGCAAATCCATGCCCGTGTTGGTCACAATGTTGCCGGTCGACAAAAAGTAGTCGAGCTTGCGGCCCATGTCGGCGGGGACGCGCGACAAGAGCTTGGCCAGGAACTTGGGATCCGTGGCGTCGGACGAGTCGGGACGGAGGCGGAATTCGGTGCGCGCCTGGATTGTGAGCTGGGTCAGGTAGTCCTCGAGCTTCTCCTTGAGGAGCGCGCCGTAAAGGTGGCCGCCGAGGAGAATCTCTTGGTGCTGGGGCGAATCGGGGTTGTCCTGCGCGCACTCGCCAGCGACCAGGGCGTAGAGCTTGCGAATCATGAACACGAGCTGGTTGAACTTGTCACGGGCCGAGTCGAGGTGAACGAGAATCAAGCGGCGAATGAGCTCCAGGCCATTGTCCACGTTGGTCGAGTCCTCGGGCAGGTTCAAGAGCGGGTGGAACTTGTCACCGAGGTACGCCAGGCACGCCTCGCGCGTGTGCAGCGCGTGCGGCTTGAACGAGCGCAACAGGCCCTCCACGCGAGCCGTGAGGAACGTGTTCTCGGTGTTGCCCTGGACAATCGCGTCAAAGATCTGCTTGTCCGACGCGGTCTGCAGGGCGCGGAGCACGAGCATAACGGGAATCAAAAACTCTTGCTTGCGGTACGCCACGCGGAAAACGACCGACCCGTCGGTGAGGTAGTGCAGCGTGTTGGTCTGCGACGTCTGGTCCTCGCGGACGCAGCGCATCTGCACGCCAAACTCCGAGTACATGGGCCCGCGGTTGCCAAACGACGAGCGAACCAGGGCGAGCGGGTGGTTGCGGCGGCCGACAATCAGGAGCCGGACCAGACGCTCGATGCCGTTGACGATAAAGTAGCCGCCCATCTCGTCCGTCTCTTCGCCGTGCTGGCCGAGCTCGAGCGCACCGAGGCCGTTGAGGTTGCAGCGGTTGGACCGGACCATGACGGGGATGGCGCCCATGTCAATCGTGTGGCGCGCAGTGGAGCCGCCGTTGACGGTAACGCACAGCTTGGCCTGCAGCCGTCCGCGGTACGAGGTCAGGCGCTCACGGCACTGTTTTAGATTTTTATATATTTATGTTAGTTTACGCGTTATTGAATAAATTAAAATAAAGACAGCGCACCTCGGTCGGATAAGTCAGCCGGTTCAGCGACTTGGCCTTGGGCGGAACCATTGGCTTCCCGAGCTGCAGCTCCTCGAGCCAGAACGTCAGCTTGTTGCCGAGACCGCCGTTGCGATCCGACTTTTTGTCAAACACGGCCACCGGCGTCAGGTCGCGCAGGAACAGGTCAAACAGCGACTCGCCATTCCCGTAATCGGTCAGGTTATTGAACGCTTCCAGGTGCGGCGCGACGAGGGTGTGCAGGTCAGGGCGTAAGGCCTCGCCCGAGGGCGGGTGCTGCGCGTTCTTTTGGCGCTGCAGGGGAGCAAAGTGGTGCTGGGTTGCGACCATTCTTTTTAGTGGTGCAAATTGGTCGGTGGATATGCGTGGTCGTGCGTTTAATAACGGGGCGCGGCAGGTACGGCGGGATCCGGCAATACCCTCAACAAAAATAGTCAAAATGGGAGGTGGGAGGGGGGAATTCCGCATCAAAATCCCGTGTTCCCGTGACCAGTTGCTGGCCGTCAGCAGTTCAGCGCCACAAAGTGTGGTACCCCGATTTCCCCAGCATTGCCCTGGACCAATCTCGATGGTATTCGATGGTATTGGGCCAATTTTTTGTTTTTCGGGTACCTCGAGCTCGGGCTGCCGTGGTGGTAAGCTCGCAAGAGACTGTTCTATTAGTACTATGCAAAACAACTCTTTCGCACACCATCGCAGCTTTTCTTATACATCGCCGATTAACCCCTCATTCGCACACACACACTACTAGCACAGGCCCAACCAAAGTTGAAAAAAGAGTGTCCGCTCAAAATGTCTTTTAACCGTCGAGAGGACACCCGCCGCGCGACACACGTCATTGACGCCATCCAAGACCTCATGCTCGTCCTCGACGCCGACGCCCACATTGTCTACCTCTCCCCGAGCGCAACCCGCATCTTAGGTCCGCCGACTCTCATTCGTTTTTTTTTTTTTTTGCTTCTTTCTTGGTTGGTTTTCATCCATTCCACCCAACTCGTACCTGCCTTTCATTCTTGCCCTTTTTTACGCACCTCCCGCCACATCCTCAATCCAATCCGCAAATATACCCAAACTTTACTCTTCTCCTCCCACTACGACTCCACGATCCGACGCGAGAAGAAAAAATTGCGGCATAAATCCACAAAACTCTAATTCTCGCGTTTTACTCTGCTTTGCTGGCAAAATATTGACACGCTATTATCCAGGCGCCGACCCGAACCAACTCTTGAACCAGTCGTGCTTTACCTTGTCGCACCCGGACGATGTCGAGCACCTCCAAACAGCAATTGATTTTGGCAAGGGCCAGGCCCCACTGATCGCTTCCCAGCACGTCCTTCGCCTCCGCTGCCAGCGCGATCCGGTCCGAGCACAGTTTCCCAATGACCAACCCACGGAATCCCCTGGCGCCGACAGCGGGAAAGGGCTCAGCAACAACCCTGCCGCCGATGATCCCTGCTCAATGGAAGCAGGGACGGCTGACAGCGCAACGTCCTCGGCGGGGCCGCCGGCGCTCGACCCGTCCAGTTACATCGTTGCGACCGTCCATGCTCGGCCGCTCGTGTTTTCGTCGGTAGGCGCACTCGCACTCCCTGGGATGATTCAGCCTCTGATGCACCAGCTCATGTCTGGATTCCGGAGCACCAATCCGCCTGTTCCCCCACCTCCACCCACTCCCCTCCCGATGCTTCCTCTGGCTACCCTTGTGGTCGAAGTTTCCCAGTCCACTGACTTGGCACCGTTGTTGTCGATTGCCACTGCTCCCATGTCGGCAGATGCAGCCCCAGGCGCGAGTGGTGGGACAGTGCAGTCTCCGCCGACTGTTTCGCCGATTACTGGTGCCGCCGCCGCCTCGTCACTCACCCTGGCATCGCCCAGTGCTGATTATACCCCGGCTCCAGCGGTTGTGGCAAGTGGGTATACACTGCTCATTGGCCGGACGTACCCGCTTATGCCACACGACGATATCATGGACGAGGTCATTGGTCTCCAGGTCGAGAACCAGATTCTGCGGGAATCCCTGCGCGCCAAGTACCTCGCCAAGGCCGAAACGCTGGACGCTGCCCAGCTACTGGTGGGACGTGTGTTGGGCCAGCGATTCGGTGGTATTCCGTTGGTATCGGTGCTCCATGAAGCGACCCTCAATCCCATGACGTTGGTCCGTGATGGCACGCCCGACACGACGACAACCGTAATGCCCAGCCCAGCCGTTTCCGATGTGATGTTTATGGATACCGAGCCGGCTGCGGCAGAGCAGACGCTTGCACCGCCTCCACTCTTGCCCGTCGATCCTGCAGGTAGCGCTGCCGTTGGCGGCGGTGGCTCGAGCGCGCAATACATGCCAGCGCAAGGCCATGGATCGGGGCTTGCCGGTGTCGCTGCTCCCTCTGACTTTATCGACGCCAAGCTGACCGCGACCAACGGCCAACCCAATGCGCAAGCCAAACGCCGCAAGCGCTCCAAGCCCGAGTCGTCCTACGTTTGCATGGATTGCGGCACCGACAGCTCTCCCGAGTGGCGCAAGGGTCCGACTGGCGAAAAGTGTCTTTGGTATGTTCCCGACTGTTATTGTTCGGCTATTTTTTCAGAGTGAACAAGTGCTAAAAAAAATTTTATACATAGCAATGCGTGCGGTTTGCGGTTCGCGAAACGGAAAAAGACGGAAAAGGCGGCCACGAGTACGGGCCAGCCATATTCTCCCGTTGTCACCACCGCCGCTGCCCCTCCCGTTGTCGCGCTGGCCACGCGACAGCCAACGCCGCCGGTCATCAACGAGGTGGTCGAACCCCGCGCCCCAAGATCGCAGCGTGATGGGACACCAGCGCATTTCGGCCTTGATCCGCCCGAGCCGCCAAGCTACCCCGAGCCGCAGTTGCCGCCGTCGCACATGCCGCCAGCGCACGACGCGTATAGGAGCGGGCCTCCCCTCCCCTGGGCTGACCCCACGTGGTCCCCCGCCGAGGCGGTCGCTTATGAACGGTACATGAGGGAGTCGACCATTGAATCCCGCGAATCCCGCGCCTTTGCTGCTGGGTTCCGCCAAGGTGCCTGCTTTGAAAAGAGCGGTACCATGACCAGCCACATGCGGTCAAGCAATTGGGGCCCGAGCGACGATTCGGCCGCGTCCTATCGCGATGCAGTTCGCCAGCAGCAGCAGCAGCAGCAGCAACAGCAGCAACAATCCCACGTCGTCTCTGCAGCGACCGCTTTTCGAGCCACGTCACCGTCTGGCCGGCCTTCGGCATCCTCCTCGTCCGCGTCCGGCAATTCATCGTCGTCGTCGTTTGCCCATTCAAGGCACCATCATCACACGACGCAGAGTCCGCGACGTTCCGAGTGCCCGCCGTCAAACTTAGACCTCTCTGCGAGCCAGGACCGCAACCCGCTTTCCGCCGCACCACAGACGTCCGACCGGTACTGGTCGCAGCATGGCGCCTCGCCACCCTACATACCATCGGGTTCCGCGTATCCGGACCGTATTTCGGCCATGCAGCAGCAACAACAGTCTTTGGCAGGACGTTTCCACGGCTGGCCGATGCACAGTGCAGCCGCTCATACCTCCACGCGGCGCTACCCTCCAAGCGCGTGGGCCGGTCACGCGTTCCCCATGCCTCATCACGGTTACCAGCCTCGATCCTTTGGTCACTTGCGCCACTCCAACTATCCTCCTCCGATGATGGTGGAGCAAATGGGCTCTGACGACCACTTTTCTTCCCGCTTTCCTGGTCCCGACGACTTGATGCGAGCAGCGCCACCGCGCGGTGGTGGTGACCATCCACCGCGGACCTCGCCCATGGCGGCGACATTCCCGTATCCGCAACAACACATGGCGCCAAGTGTGTCGGGATATGGGATGCCCCATTGGAGCCCGGCTTGGTTCCAGCTGCCTGGAGACGGAGTGCAGCCGGCCGGAGGACCACCGCCACCGCCACCGAACATGAATAGAGGCAGCGATCCCGGGGACATGACTACCACTATGCTCCATGATCATGGGATGCGAGACCCTCAGCCGCCGCTGCCGTTCCTTGGACGCCAAGGAGGAAGCGGAGGTGGGGTTGCTGGCGGTAGCGGTGGCAGCAACTAGAAGGCCATCGAAGCAAGTATACACGCATATATTCAAAGCAAATATATATAAACTCATTTCTGTTCTGGGTGCTCCTGGAGGAAAAGCGACACGACATGGGCCACCGCGGGCTTTCCGGCGGCGTGGGTCTTCGGGTGCCGAGCGACAATGAACGCGTGCGTGTGCTTCCACTCACCCAGCATGACATCGACGCGGTGCAGGCGGCTTCCCAGCTCAGCTTCGAACGCCGCAACCATCCGGCGCCGCCACTCCTCGTCCTTCCCGGCCAGCCCGTCCAGCTCGCGCGCCGCCTCCTTTAGCCGCGCAATGTTGGCTGGATCCACGGCCGCCCCGCCCGGTGGAGCGGTCGCGTCGCCGGACGATTTCGTGTACCGCGAGTGCGCCTTGCGCGACTGGTAATATCCGACGGGGCCCATGATCGACCACACAACCAGCACGACCGGCATGATCAGCCCGAGAAACAGCGACACGCGCGCCACCGTCTCGGCGTTGGCCAGCGCCGTTTCCGCCATGGACTTGATCACGGGCTCGGATGCGGGGCGCACAATCACCGGGTTGGTCGGGTCGATCGGTGTCGTGGGCACATGGTCGTACGGGTTCTCGGTCCGGATCGAGGCCGTGAGGTACGGGACGGTGCGATCTCCGTACTATATTCATCCATTTTGTCAACGTACGTTCCTTTTCTTTTTCAGTAAAGTGCAAATGAAAAAACGTACCACATTCGCGGCAATGACAATCTTCTGGAATTGCCTGAGCCCCTGCATGAACGGCAGGCTCGGATCCGTGAGGACCCACAGCAGAGGTGCTCCGTACTCGTCGTCAGTGAAGGTACATTGGCGGCCAGACCGGTAGCAAATGTAGTTGGCGATCCAAGCCGGGTGGCCCGACACGCCGAGGTGAGGGGTGGCCATGGTGACAAAGTTCTGCATACCAATGATTTGTCAGTTGTCAAGTTGGACTGCGGCAAGAGCTCCAAAAAAAAAAAAAAAAAATTGAATACCATCGGTTGCACGCTGTCAAAGAACTTGTTTGCATAGAGTCGGCCGATCACGTAGCGAATAATCAGGCCGCCGAGCGAGTAGCCGAGGAACGAGATGCGTTTGACTTTGTTTTCGGATTGAAAGTGCGTAATCTGTTGTTATCCATGGGTCAATGTTAAATTGAAGGGATCAAGGGAAGGAAAATGAACGCGTACCTCGTCGATCAATCGCTCGCCGCATACATCGATACCGTCAAAGGTAAGATCCGTGCTGAAGCTGGATGCATTCAGCTGTAGGAAGTATTCAGATGTTAAATTTTTGGGTGGGAACTATATTTATATGGATAGAAACGTACAACGACAAGATCCGGGTACGTTTGCGAGTATTGCTCGGCCAAGTAGTTGGTGTGCGAGGGATTACCATACAATCTAAAAATCAGACATATTTCATGAGAATGCCGTCCATTTATTTGACATTTTTGAGCATTAAGGACCCGTGGCAGATCACGAGCAAGTGGACGCCATTATCGCGCTCGTGGAGGGTCGACAATGGGGTCACATTTGAAATGAGCAACTTGCCCGGCGGGGGACGCAGCACGGGATCGGCGGCGCCGAGCTCATTCACGGCTACCGAGTCGAGCGATTTAAGAGATTGCGTTGGCGAGTTATCTTTTGACATTATTATGCGACTTTGTGTTGGACAAGAATAATGTATATTTTCTTTCGAGATTCGAGAGGCATAGAGGGGCCAATGTAGCCTTCAAATACAACCCCCAGGTTGGCTAGGATGACGTGTAATATACCAATCATCGCGGAAGTAGTTACAAATCAGTTGCGATCGCCGTCAACCCTCATGGCACATCAGTGGCGTTTCGTACATAATCAATCAGTCATAATAAAAATTAGCGTGAATAATAATATTTTTTCCCCTCATTTTCTATTCAAGCTGTCCACAATCGCATCGCGTCGGAAAGACTAATCGATTTTATATTTTCCTCGGGGAACCATAAATCAGCATTTCGTGTTTAACGCGTGTGTGTACGCGGAGGAGATCGTCTCCGGTCTGCAAAACAAAGCAAGTAAGCTGGAGCTGAGAAGGAAACGGTTGCATTTGCGATTTGTGAAAAAAAAGTGGTCGTTAAAGTTTGAAGTATCACCTGATACTCACCTGATGCGTTGCCATGCCGTCACTGCAGCCCCATGCCCGCCCGAATCCCGCGCACGAGATCGCCGTTCTTGTCCATCGACTGCTCCCACCAGAACGCGCCGGCCAGCTGCCGGGCCACAATAGCTTGGCCTTTACGTTTTGCCGACGCCGCGTCCTCGCCACTCATCCAGATCCCGTCGGCGACGCTCCAGTACGAAGGCACGCCAGCACCAGCCGGATCCACCGATGTCTGGTAGTGCGGCATGATACGTGACTTTAGATCGTCATACTCGACATTCCCGGATTCGACCGTCCCCGCCGGAATGCTACCGTACGGCACACCTGCGGCCCCCGGGTTGGTGGGGTTGAACTTGACCTGGGCAAATGCACGGGCATAGAATGGCACACCAAGAGCAATCTTGGATGGCGACAGGCCCTTCGCAATGTAGCCTTTTTTATTTCGATTGTCAGTACCCCAAAAAAGAAAAAGAAGTGAGACAACGAACCATCAATCGTCGATAACGTGTCCGGAATGCTAGCGTGGGGCCCAGTGACCGAGGACCATGACCCCTCATAGTCGTAGGTCATGATGTTGACCCAGTCGACGTATTTGGCAAACGCAGTCATGTCGTATTTTGAGTACACTTCCTGCGATGCGCCCGTGGCCACCGTGAGCAAGTAGGGCTCTGCTCGGCCCGTACGTGCTGCCAGAACGGTGAGTGCCGCACGAAGATCTGCGAGGAGCTGCGCATAGTAGCCCGGATCTGCCGGATTCGCAACTGTGCCGGGGCCGCCCTCGGTGCCTGGGTACTCCCAACTGTGATTTTTTTTATTTCAGTTCCGGTTTTATTGGACATGGAATGAGGCTACGCACTCGATATCGACGCCATCAAACTTGTACTGTACAATAAAGTCCATGATGGACTGGACAAGCGTTGCCCGAGCCGCAGTCGTACGTGTGGCTGACGAGAAGCCTATGCGACAAAAATGAATACGGTGCAAATCGAGAAAAAAAGTTTGGAAAACGTACTCGCGCTCCAACTCCAACCGCCGATGCTGATGAGCGACCGGAGTCCCGGATTACGGCGACGGACAGGTGACCGGGGATCGTTCAATACACCAATGGCTCCTTGGAACGCTACCGGCTTTGCTGTCGCAGGATCCGTCAAGGTGAACACACGATCAACGTCGCCCCACTGGTCTCCAACCGCGATTTTCCCCCCGGCAATGTTAGCGAATGCCTAGCTCCGTTTTTTCTAGTTAGGTTGATCAACAGCAGCTATAACTAAAACGTACATAATTCACATGCGTCAGCAGCTCCACCGGCATGTCCTGAGGGAAGTAGTTCCGAGGCGCATACTGAGACCACGATGCGTAGTAGGCGACCAATTTCTTGGCCGAAATCGCTGGTGGCGGCGGAGGCAATGGCGTCGAAGTAGGCGTCGTCGTTGTCGTCGACAATGTCGGGCTCGGCAGCGCAGTCTTTGTTGTGGTTGAAGACGCCAGAGTGGTGCTTGAAGTACGGTGACTCGTGACGGTGACAGTGCTCACCAGAGTTGATTTGATCGTGCTTGTTGAACGTGAAATCGAGGATGTTGTTGACGCTTTGCGAGTCGAGGTGACCGTCACCGTGCGCAACTTTGTCACAGTAACCGTGGAAGTGGATTTTGGAGAAGATGACAGGGGCGCCGCAAGTGCGACTTGGCTGGTGCTGCACCATGCGAGGAAAGCGAGTGCTAGAATCAAGACGATCTTGCAAGTGGGAAAGCGGCGAGTGATTGACATGGTTTTTTTTGTGTGTCTATTGTAAAAAGTGCTTGATTCGGCGTAGAGTGAAATATGGAGTGCAATAAGTAAAAAGTCGGAGTGGAAATGCGAGGGCAGTGTCTGCAAATTAACAGTATATATCTGAGTGTATAAGTGAAAAACGAAAGAGGAAAGTGCGAGAGGATCCGTTGGGAACATTGATTGTGGTTTGGGAAACACTTCATTTTGAAACAAAGCAGAGCATTTTGGCAATTTCAAGCGGCAATTTCCAACCTGACGCACAAGTACCCCACAGTATCCAATAAAAGAATATAAACAGTCAAATCCATGAAATAAATAACTACACGAGCCGATCCCAGTCAAGAGAGTCAAACGCATCGTCCTCCGTCGGATCGACGCTCCTTGTCAGCTGCTGCGCCGTCGTCGTCGGCGCCGCATTCAACTCCCCATTGGCGGCGGCGCCACGGCCGCTGCTGCCGCTCACTGCGCGGCGGCGATCTATGTAAAATGCACGCGGTGTTGGGGGAAAGTCAAGGCCGTACGTCGGGGGTATATAACTTGGATACATCCGGTTAGCGCCGCCCATGGCCGCAAAGGCGGCATTGGCGGTGGGGGGTACTGCAATAGATTGGTGCACGATCGGGGGGTGATGAGGATTCGGGCGCGGTCGTGTTGTTGGAGTGGTCACGTTTGCGCCAGATGGCAAGAGATATGGGAGGTGCCTGCCGAAAATTGAGCCAACGCCGCTGCCGGTGCTGCCGTCAAAGAAATAGTTGGTCGGCTCATCCTCTGGGGATGAGGAGGGGAGGGATGACGGCGGCGGAAAGGTCGCGGTGGATGCAATGTACGAGCGCCACTCGGCCGGCACAGCTGGACCGAGAGGCAGTCCACTTGGGAGCCGGTGATTCGAGCTGTTGCTGCTGCTGTAAGCATTGCGAGGTGGCTGATCGTTTGGCATGCGGCCCGAGCCCGACTCCAAATGAAATGGATCAGCCCTCCACGCGCGACCCACACGACCAGGAGCGGGACGGGACCCACGACCACCACCGCTTGGCGCCATTGGTGTGGCAGCGGCGGCAAGGGCCGAGTGCATACGCGCCGCACGCGCCGCTGAAACGGCCGAATCTCGCATGGGCCGGGTAGGATCGTACGTCGGGAGGGACAAAGCAGCAGCCGCCGTCATGGACCGCGTGGGACGGGTCGGCAACGGCGGCACAGCAAAGGAGGTGGAGGAGGATGAGGACGACGACGACGCAGTAACCGCCGTAGCGAATGCAATCGGGATGGAAGGCAATGGGGGCGGCGGCGACAGGGACCGCGAGTGCAAGTGGGGAGAAGTGTGTGGGGACGCAGAGCGGGCGGCCACCGCGGCAGCGTGGGTGCGGGCGGCGCGCAGAGTTGGGCCCAGCGGATCGTCGTCGTGCTCCGTGTCCGACGACGACCTCGACCATGCGGCGGCGGCGGCAGCGTTGGTGGCACGGCGACGGCGTCGATGCAGGTACCGCGCCTGGCCGGGCGGCATCGCTGCTGCAGAGTACACCCGTCTCCCTCCAGTGGGGATTCCGGCCGCATCACAGTCGTCGCCTTCAATACCGTCGTCGTCGTCACTTTGCCCCGCGGCGCGATCGTTCACCTCGACGTCCTCCTCGAGATCATCATCATCGTCGTCGTCATCGTCATCGCCGTCCGTTACCACGACGCCAAAGCCAAAGTACCCCAGGGAATCCGTGGGCGAAGCAGTAGAGGCAGGGGAGTGTGGCGGCGGTGGGGACGGGGGCACACGTGGGTGCGCCTGCATGTAGTTGAGGGCAATCGCGGCAGCGTCAGCAGCAGCAGCATGGGAGTTGGCGCTGGGGTATGGCAGGGCACGGTGCAGGGGACGTCGGGTTCGCCGCAAGCGAGCCAAGTTGGCAGCGAGCAGACCGCCACCGAGACCACTGCCGCTTCCGCCCGAGCAGCAGGGACAGCCTGCGTGCGATGCCGCCGGGTGGTGAGATGAGGGCGACGCCGGCGAGTGCAAAGGGTTGTGAGTGGGCACAGCAGAAGTAGCTGGTGGTGGTCGCAGAGGAAAGCGGAGGGCCAGCGGCGACAGGCGGGTAGCGTCAGAGCGGCGAAGACGGGCGCGGCGCGAGGCCGAGGTCGGGAGCGGGTTACCCATAAAATTCTTTTTGGTTTTACTCTTATGGAAGGGCGCTCTCGGTGACGGTCAGTGCCAGTCAGTCGGTCCTGTTAGGGTTAAGAGAGCTGAGGTACGAGGGCGCGGCGCTTTTGTTAATAATCACCAAAAAAAACGAAAGTAAGTTGGGAGACCCCGATCAGGGAACACTTCCGAGATCTGAATGGGATCACCACTACTGCGCTAGTGGGCGTATACTGCGCATACGTACTGCGCACTCGTTCCCGAATTCGGTCCTATATCGTTTTTTTCCTTGTTCGTTTTTTTCCGAGAGAGGCCTTGGCTCCGTTTTTGTGAGGTGCCTGTTTTCAAACATATCAAAATAGCTCCAACTATGACGCTCGCAGAGAACACCCTTGCCTACTATCGCGACCTGCTCGTCGCTGACGCCGACCTTGTGCACTACCATACTCGGGATATTCATGAAGGAGAACCACCACTGAGGAATCGCGTCCTCTCGCCCACCTCGACGCTGGTCTTTGTGCACACCACGAGCGATCGCTCGCAGGTCGACGCCGTCGTAGTAGCCATCTCCGAGCGCGCCTACACCGTCCGTTCCAATTTTACAATTTATGCTCTTATGCCGCTACGGACTAACATTTCCTTCAAAAAAGATTGTGTCGGTCAGGCCGTGCACGCGTATTGATGCGACCGACCAAGCAGTCGTCGAATCCACTGAGAAACTTTGCGGTAGCCGATTCGACACGTTCGAGGCGCTGCTCAACGCTGTCGGTGGCCGCGCACACCAGGCCAGCTTCTCGGCGAGCGTCTCGGCCAAGTTACTGGCCGCTCTTGGCAGCACACGAACGGACTGACTGAGCTGCGCTGCGCTGCGCCCGCTGCATCACCCGCAGCCACGGAACAGGTAGCGCGTAAAATCCCGGGCGTGTGATTGTTGATCCAAAACAAGAAAGTTTCCCCCCACGACTTCAACCTTCTCGACGAGCTCCTCCTCTTTAAAAAATCGGCGCATTCCCTCAACTTTTTCCTTGCAGTCAATTTTATTCATATACCGGAATACACTATCATATATACTGAAATGTTGCGCAAATATACCCCTGCGGCGGCGCTGCTGCTGGTAGCCCTACTTGCAACCTCGGTCCTTGCTTCGGTGCCCAGCGGTAAAGTCAACGTTGCATACTACCCAAACTCTCGCGTCTACCAGGGCTACCCGGTGACCTCGCTCCCGGTCGAGGAGCTCACCCATGTAGTGTACGCCTTTGCCAATGTCCGTCCCGACGGCTCGGTCGTGTACTCGGACCCGTGGATCGACGCCCAGCAGCAGGTGACGGTCATGTCCAACCCGGACGGCACCGGCGTTCCGCTGACCTTCAACGGCCAGATTGCGCTGCTCAACAACTGGAAGAGCCCTATCCGCAAGCGCAACCGTGCCCTGCGCTCGCTGATCTCAGTCGGTGGGTGGACCGGAAGTCAGTGTATGTACAATTTCTTTTATGGGAGTGGATCCGATCAAGAAGGTCCTCAATCACCTTAAATAGACTTTTCGTCGATCGCGGCCTCGCCCACTTTGCGCAAGGCATTTGCCAACTCGCTGGCCGCCTTTATTGATGTCAATGGCTTTTCCGGTGTCGATATTGAGTACGTCTCTTTTTTTCTTTACCTAATGAAAGGTAATCTGATTTCGCCTTGAAACAGCTGGGAGTTCCCCGGTCTCCCCGGCGCCGCCGGCACCCCGTACTCGGATGCCGACCCCGCCAACTTTGTCCTGATGCTCAACGACATCCGTGCCGCGTTCACTGCTCA
This sequence comes from Blastocladiella britannica, assembly GCA_025349905.2. Lineage (NCBI taxonomy): Eukaryota > Fungi > Blastocladiomycota > Blastocladiomycetes > Blastocladiales > Blastocladiaceae > Blastocladiella > Blastocladiella britannica. The sequence goes on from MU624684.1 coordinate 27,278, forward strand.
GCAAAAGAAGCTCGCTCTCACTGAGCCCTACATCTTGACGGCGGCCGTCTCGGGCGCCTTTGGCAAGTACAAGATCCTGGATCTGGTTGGCATGTCCAAGGCTGTTGACGTGCGTTCTCTTATGTGCTTTTCATCCTATGTCCAGTCACTCACTCGCCAAAAACGACTGATCAGTTCATGCTCATGATGGCGTACGAGTTCTCGGGCGTGTGGTCGGCGTACACTGGTCATGCGACTCCGTGGACCCTGGTCAATGTTGCCATCAGCGGTTCGTCTCTTTTCTCTTTTCCGCCTTTTTGCAAAGGAGTTACACAGCTCATTCAAATACAACGTAAAAAAAATGTAACAGACTGGATCACCACCTGGGGTGTGCCCGCCAACAAGATCGTTCTCGGTCTGGCGTTCTATGGAAAGTCCTTCTCTGGCGTGTCGCTCGACCCCGAAAACATTGCCTACCCCGGCAACTCCTTCACCAACAACCCTGCGCCGCCCGGCACGTTCGAGTCCGGAGTGGTGACGTTTGACGATCTGGCCGCCAACTACTTCCGCGACGGCACGTCGTACACGCGCTGGGTGGACCCGGTCGAGCATGTGCCCGTGCTGGCGTCCAAGCAGACCGGCATTTGGATCTCGTACGAGGACTACCCGTCGATCTACGCCAAGGGCGCGCTGGTGGCGGCCCGTAAGTTGCGCGGCGTGTTTTCTTGGGACCCGTCGTTTGACCGTGGACCCGAGCTCGTGTACGCCGCGGTGAATGGCATGGCCAAGCCCAGCGACTGCCCCAAGTATTCGACCGCCACTACCCCACCCAATGCTGCCAAGTCCACCGCCACCCCGGCCCCGGCGGCTGCCAAGGCTGCTGCCCCTGCTGCCGTCAGCGTCGCTTCTGTCGCCGCCGCTGCCGATGCGCCCGCTTCACCTCAGCTGCTGGCGGTTGCTGCCAACAGCCCGGCGCACCCGGCGTCGGCATCGCAGCCCCCCAACAACGGCCAGTCGGTGGTTAAGGCGCAGCTGGACGGTGCCACCTGCGCCGAGAACTCGATCGAGTGCATTGGCTCGACTGCCATCCGCGCATGCGTCAATGGCAAGTGGGCGGTGTCGGCGGCCAAGGCCGGCGAGCGCTGCGCCATTGTCAGCGGCGTTGCTGTCATGGTCCTTGCTTGAATTTTTTTTTTTTTTAAGATGCCCTCTCTCTGTGTTGGACATTCTCTTTCGGAGTGCCCTCTCTTCCTCATTGCAATGTTTTCGATTTCTTCATCCACGCACTAAGAAAAAAAGCTTTTTTTTTTGCACATCAAGTACTTTGGAATCACATAGGAGGCGGAGGAGGTGGAGGTGGCGGCAGAGGAAGCTGATCCATTCCAGCAGTGCTCCAGGCAAACATGTCCGGTGGAGGGGGAGGCGGCGGAGGCAAAGATCCAGCATCGCCACCAGCAGGCCAACCACCAAAGTCTGCCATTGGCGGAGGCGGAGGCGGCGGCGGTAATGCATATGCCATGTCTTGCATCCCACCCCATAAATTGGCATCCGTGGGTGGCGGTGGGGGAGGTAAAGGCATGGCGTACTCGACGCCGTTGGGAGACGATACTGCGGCCAGAGGAGGAGGAGGCGGCGGTGGGGGAAGTGCGGCGGCGCCAACAAGATCCGTTTCAATTCCGCTGGAAGGCAGGTCCATCAACGGGGGCGGCGGCGGTGGAGGCGGTACATCAACGCCATCAGCAGGGTGCTTGAGCGATCCGCTTGCCACTGATCTCGCCAGCGACAAGGGGGCAGCGGCCACGGCTGGAATGGTGGTAGAAGGTGCTGCCCGATCCACGGCGCCAAGCAAGTCGCCCAGGGAGCCCGCCGCGGTATCTGTCGCGCCGGGGTCCTCTGGATCCGCAAATTCGGCCCGAGTTGCGCTGATCTATGCTTTCAATTGTTAACGCTGTATATACTGCAGGAGACTTGAATAACAAACCTTTTTCTCGACAAATCCGACATGACGCTCAAGCTGGCCAAGCCGATCATTGACTGCGGCAATCTTATTGAGGGACATGTGCTCTGTGGAACGGATAAGAAATTTAGCTCGGATCTGCCAGTGCTTGGCTGAGAAAAAAAAAATCTAGTACTGTACCAAAGGTGCTGACAAAGTGGGCCAGCTTCTCGATGCCCGTGGCAAGATCGTCGACCACGCGCCGGCGACGAACGGGATCTTCGGACACGCCTGCTCCAGTTGCCGTGGTAGCGGGGGCGGGTGCTGGTGTCATTGTTTGTTTTCCCCTGCAAAGAGATGGAATGAAAACTTCAAAATGGGAAAGGCTCGCACGTGAACTTGCGACAGCTCATAAAAATGCTCGGCCGAGGCGCCTGTACTGACCGTACCTTGACCGAAAGCGTATGAATCAGCCGAGGACCAACTTCGGAATCCTCGGGCCGTCATTAAAGCGCTAGGATAGCGATTTTGAGATGTTGGAGCGTTCCGAACCGTTTCCCATCCCGTTCATTTCGTGCCCACAACAACGGAGCAGGCTACATAAACCATGCTCTCTTCCTCGCGGGTCGTATACACTTCAACCCTACCCTACTTTTCACTTCACCATATACATCATGCACTTGAATACCCGGGCTCCTCGGAAGTCACTCCACTTGACGCTGGCCGTCCTTGCACTTGTTTTCGCAACCTTGCTCATTTCAAAAGCCGCTGCGCTTCCCAAACCTTCTCCCACGCAATGTGGCATGTCATTGGACCTGGGACAACTTTCCTATGGCGACAGCACTCCACTCCCTTCAGTGGTCGTAGACTTGAGTGCGGATGCCTGTGGAGCGGCTCCTACAGCAGTGACCATCGACTTGAACAACAATGCCACTCCAGTGACATTCAATATCGACCCAAATCCGACTGTATCTGCGGTCGATAGTGCAGCTGCATCCGTGCAGTACGATGCACAGGATCCCAGCGACACTTCCTCTGTTGCCACCGAGCCTGTTTCCAAGACTGTAGCTGATTCTTCCTCGACTGTGGTTGATGAGGCACCCACGTCGACGGCCACCGCTACTTCCACTTTGACCTCGGCTGTGCCGACTCAAACGCCCATTGCCGGTGCTCCCACTGCCCCCAACACGCCCAAATTGATTGCCTACTACCAGGGGTACAAGGCGTACCAGGGATACAAGGTCGCTGATCTCCCGATCGAGGATCTTTCCCATGTCATTTACGTTCGTAATTTCCTGTCTTTTGTCATTTCATTTGGATCACTGAATGAAGAATGATTTTGCAGGCCTTTGCAAAGGTCGAAAACGCACAAGCCGCTCTTTCGGACGCTTGGATCGACGCGCAGCAGCCCAATGCCGTCACTGACGCCCAGGGAAACCTGATCACCATTCTCGGTAACATTGCCATGCTCACCGACCCGCGCTCCCCCGTTCGCCGCCGGAACCCCAGCCTCAAGGTCGTCCTTTCGATTGGCGGCTGGACCGGATCCAAGGTACGTCATGTACTTCTCCATTCTTATACTTTCGCGAGACTGATTTTTATTGATCAACAGGACTTTTCGACTATTGCTGCCTCCCCTGCCCTTCGTGCCACGTTTGCGCAGTCTGCCGCCGCGCTTGTCCAGCAGCACAACTTGGACGGCGTTGATATCGAGTACGGACTTGCCTTTTATTCCAAGTTTTTTTCATGTTTAACTTACTTTTTGCCTTCAAAAAGTTGGGAGTTCCCAGGAGAGCCTGGAGACACTGGTAACAAGTTTGATCCCAAGAACGACGGCACCAACTTTACGCGACTCCTCGCTGCCGTATCCAAGGCGCTGGCGGTGCTGCAGGTGTCCATGAACCGAAAGGATCCGTTCGAGATTTCGGTGGCCACTTCCGCGGCAGCCACCTACTATGCAAAGCTCGATGTACCTGGATTGGCCAAGTACTGCAGCCACGTGCTTGCCATGACCTATGTATGCGTTCAATCTCTCCTTACGTCGCTGCCATTCGATTTACTCATTACATGTATATGCAGGACAAGACTGGATCGTGGTCGACCGTGACGGGCCACCAAGCCGGCCAGTCGTACGTTTCCGGCGCCATTTCCGGGTACGCCATGGCCGGCCTACCTCTGGCGAAATTCGCGTTCGGCGTGCCCTATTACTCGCGCGCGTTTGCCAACGTCCAGTTCTCGGGGTCCAAGTCGGTCGCCACTCCCGGCCTCAAGTTTGCGAATCTGCCTGCTCCTCCCGGCACCACCGAGGCCGGCGTGATTGAGTTTGACGACCTGGCCGCCCACTATGCGGTGGCCGGGTCCGGGTACACCCGCGTCCTCGACACAATTGACAAAGTGCCTGTTTTCTACAACGTTGCCAAGGGCATCTGGATCACGGGCGAGGACGAAGAGTCGGCGTACTTGAAGGGCAAGCTTGCGCGGACGCGCGGGGTCGGGGCGGTGTTTGTGTGGGACCCGAGCATGGACCGGTCCAACCTTTTGACCAAGGCTCTTCGCAAGGGGTTGACCGGCCAATGATTTTTTTTTTTTTTTT
>MU624685.1:0-31768 GCA_025349905.2 Blastocladiella britannica
GGCGCGGACCTGACAGCTGAAACAACCTGATTGTACGGATTCGTGGGAAGTTGCTTTGCTTCATTTTTCACGAAAAAGTCAATATATGGCTCTACACAACTTACTTGGACGACTTCTTGGCCTTCTTGCCAGTGGCAGCTGCAGGAGCAGCCGCAACCGGCGCAGCAACTGGAGCAGCAGCAACAGGCTGCTTGGCCGACTTGACCGCCTTGGCCGAAGGAGCCACCTCGGCACCCACCAGCTTGCCCACCTCGCGCATCAGGCCGAGCGCCGCCTGCTTGGTCGGCAACTGCGAGACCGACGCGACCGCGGTCTTGTACGGTGCCAGATCCAGCGACGCCTTGGCGGCAGCACGGACCGCGGCCACCAGCAGCTTGAGCAGCGCCGTGTCCTTGGGGTTGGACTTGAGCTCGTCGGCCAGGGCCGCCGAAAGCACGGGAGCCGCGTCCCGCAGCGCCGGCTGCAGTACCGAAGTCACAGGCACGCGCTCGACCAGCGGCTGAATGACGGGCGCGAGTGCCTTGGCCGACTTGCGGTTCAGCTTGGCAAGCGCGCCGGCAAAGATGGGTGCGCATGATGTCGGCAACGTGCGAGCGAGCGCCGCCAGCACCGACTTGTACCGTTTCGGGTCGGCCAGCATCAGGTCAACGATCACCGGCGAGGGCGGCGCGGCCTTGAACTGCTTGAGCAGCACGGGGTGGGCGGCGGCCAGGTCGCCGCGCAGGAACAGCGTGGCCAGTGCGTCAGCTTCGCCCGCATCGGCACCTGCCAAGTCAATGCGCTTGACGCCCGCGGCCGCGTGCCACAGTTTGGTGGCCAGTGGGCGGTCGGTCAGCGACGCCAGCTTATCGGCGAGCGCCCGCATGTGCGCGAGCGGCGCACTGGTACGGTGCTTGAGATACACGCCCACCAGGTCGGCCACGCGGTACTGGAAGTGCAGGCGTTCGGTCTGCTGCGTGCGTGACGACTGCTTGCGCACCATGGCGCCCAGCACCGCGTCGAGCGCCAGCATCGCTTCATCGTCGAGATCCGACTCGTTGTCCGACTCGTCGTTGCCGTTGCCGTCGCCGTTGGCGGCCATGCCGGACGTCCGGAGCGCCTGGGTGATGGCGTTCGACAGCTGTTGGTTGCGGGTCGAGGTAGTGCCTTCTTCCTCCTCCTCATCGTCGTCGTCACTGGATGCCGCGGGCTTCTCGTCCACATCCATGGCGTTCTCCTCGTCAGCATCGCTCTCCCACTCATCGTCCTCGCTCTGGTCCATGGCATCCTTCTCCTCGTCCTCATCATCGTCGTCGGCGTGGTTCGCATCCAGCGCCTCGAGCATGAGCGCCAGCACGTTCTCAGTCATCGAGTCGGCAAACGCCGCGACCGACTGCGAGCACAGGCGGCGCAGCCACGACACGGGATTGGCCGTCAACTCGAGAGCAACGTCCGCCAACACATCGAGCGGATCAATCTCGGCCTCGCCACCAGTAGCCGCTGCGGTAGCCTTGGTGTACTTTTGCCACACCGACACGACCTCATCGACGGTCTCGGTCGCGCGGGCCGCAGTCTCGGCGTCGGTCGCCAGCACCAGGTGCGCGGCCATTACCAGTGCGCGCGCGGCCGTCTCGCGGCGAGCCGCTCGGCCTGCGCGCTCGCTATCGCCACCTGCGGCAGCCGTAACGGTGGCAGCAATCGGCTTCTTGACCCACTTGGCGACCCGGGCGTCTTTACCCGGGAACGCCAGGTACACGTCGGTGAGTGCCTTGAGTCCGACCGGCGACTCGGGGACGGGTGCCGCGCGCGCCAGGAACGTGTGGGTGCGTGCGGTGGCGTTGGGCGCGGCGGCCATGTGCGCGGGCGAAAACAAGTACTGGGCAATGGCGGCGGCGCCGCGCGGGGCCAGCGCCGGGTTCAGCAGCGTCTCGAGCGCGTACATGGCGGCGACCGACTTGGGGTCTTCCACGTTGCCGGCGTCACTCAGCGAGCGCGCCTGCTCAATCAGCGACTCGATGAACTGCGTCAGATCGGAGTCGGTCAGGTTGGCCAGCAGCTGCTCGTACACTGGCGGCGCAGACTCGTCTTCCGCATCCTCCTCCTCCTCGTCGTCGCTCTCGTCTTCATCATCACTCACGTCGCTGTCGTACTCATCATCGCTATCGCTGTCCGAGTCGTCCGAGTCGTCCGCATCGCGGGAAGGCGCACGCAGCGACTCGAGGATCGACGGCTTGACGGCCGCCAGCACGATCGGCACCACGCGGCGGTCGTCCAGTGCGGCGGTCACAATCACGCGGACCGCGCGGGTGACGTGCGTGCGCAGCGGACCCCGGCGGGTCTTTTCCAACACCCGCAGCAGGTTGGGCGTCAGGAGTGCCGGCAGTTGCTCGACGGGCGCCACGCGGAATAGGAACGCAAACACGTGCAGCGCCTGGGCGGCGCGGGCGGGGCCCGACGTCAGCAACGTGCGGTCGATGGCGCGCCACGTCGGCGCCAGCAGCGGCAAGTCAGTGGTGCCGGCATCGATGCGGGTCAGCGTCGCGGCCGCCAGCAGACCGGGCGTGGCCGGCAGATGCAGCTTCGGGGACTGGAGGACGTGGGCGAGGAGCACGGTCCATACCAGGTGCATGCGCGGGGCCACCGACGTGGACTGCAGAAGCAGGTCCGAGACGTTACTGGAAGGGGACAGGGACGCGGCTGTCAAAGGGGTGGGCACCGACGCGCCGCGCGACTCAAGGTACACCGACAGCGCCAGGTGGTCGACGCGCGTCAGCTCGGCCGGGAGAGCAGAGCGCAACGCGGTCATGGCTGCTTGTGCGTGGCGGGTCTGGAGTGCATATGCAATGTGAGATTCGGGTCAGGAAAACACGGCACAGTCAAGTAACCAAAAAAAGGCACACACCTCGTCGGCAAGTCGGAATGCAACCGAGTACGCGGCCTCGCGCAGGTACTCTTTACTCTCGGCCACAAACCCGAGCATGCTAGCCAGCTCGTGCACCTGGGCCTCAGACATGCCACCGTCGACGACCTTGTGCATTCCTGACTCGATCGCCGCAACTGCAGCAAACAGACGGCCATACAGCTTGTCGCGCTCGTCCTGCGCGTTGTTGGTCCCAGGGACAGCGACAATGTACACGTGCACGGCGGCATGCAAGTACTGCCAGCGAGCGCGGATCAGCCGCAGCAGGAATGCGAGTGCGGCCGAGAACCCTTGGCGCGCGGCTTTACTGGACGACGGCAGGCCCTTCACTAGGCGCATGTATGCGTAGGCAACGTGCGGGTGCAGCGTGGCCATGAATGCTGTCACCAGGTCCGACGCGTGTGCCTTGATGGCGGCGTCACGGGCACTGCCGCGCAGGTCGGACGGAATCGGGCGCGACTCGGCGGTCGCGAGGGATGCGGTAGCCGCGGCAGGCGCCTCGTGGCTCACATGCAACGGGTGCAGGTGCCGCAAGAGACTGGTGGTGGCGGTGGTACGCACGGCCACGTCCAGCGACGTCAGGTCGGTAAAGTGCTGTAGCACCTCCTGAGGAGGAAGGTTGCGTGCGATGCGGGACATTCTTTAATTTTACTATGAAATTGTCCTCGGCCGTTCGATGGTGGAAAGTACGACGGCGCGATCGAGCTGGGCAGCAAAAAAAAAAAATTCAGCATCCGCATGATCAGTTGCCACTGGGAAATTTCCTTTTCCCATTGAGAATATTTCCCAATCTCGTATTTCGAGTTTCGAGCGATCCATTTCACATATACACGCTCTCGCACGGCTGCATTTAATAATTTGCGACACGAACTCGCTGGCTGGCAGGGCTGCTAGGTAAAGAAACAAACAAAAAAATCAAAGAATAAAAATGTCGGCAACCGAGCCGTCCTCGACTGGTGCCAACGACAGGGCAATCGGGCTCACTCTGGCCATTGCATCGTCGTTTCTCATTGGCTCGTCGTTCGTCCTGACCAAAGTTGGCCTCACGGATGCAAGTCGCCGATCCCATGGCCTCTCCGCTGGCGACTCGCATTCATACTTGAAAAACACGAAATGGTGGCTCGGCATGATCACGAGTGGGTAATTTTTCGTTATTTAGACAAATTTTACTCAATGGATCCTGACACACATCTTACCTAATGCAATAGTGGGACTGGGTGAAGTCGCAAATTTTGCAGCATATTCGTTTGCGCCGGCCATTCTCGTGACTCCCCTCGGCGCATTAAGTGTCCTGATTGGGTATTTGGACACCGTGCATTAATCATTCAATTACTTACAATTCTCTTCATAGCGCCGTTTTTGCTTCGCTCTTCCTCAAGGAGAATCTCGGACGGCAAGGAGTGCTGGGATGTGCGCTTTGTTTGATCGGATCCGTCATCATTGTCATGCATGCTCCCGAGGATCGTCCCATCCACAATGTGGAGGAAATGATGGCCTATGTCCTGCAGCCTGGTTCGTCTGCAACGTTTTCTGCACCTATAGAACCAACAACTGACATAAAAAAAATAGGATTTATATGCTACACGCTGGCAGTGCTCTGCGCGAGCCTCTACCTCATCAAGCGCGTGGCACCGGTCCACGGCAAGGACAACATGCTGGTGTACATTGGCATTTGCTCGCTGGTGGGCTCCATCAGCGTGATGGCGGTCAAGGCGTTTGGGATAGCGCTCAAGCTGACGTTTGAAGGGTCCAACCAGCTCGGCCACTTGTCCACATGGGTGTTTTTCCTTGTGGTGGTGGTCTCGGCCGTCACGCAAATGAACTACTTCAACAAGGCGCTCGAGCTATTCTCGACCAACCTGGTGACCCCGATCTACTACGTCATGTTCACCACCGCGACCATCACGGCCTCGCTCGTCCTGTATCAGGGCCTCAACGACTCGTCAGCAGTGGACTTGGTGTCGGTGTTTTGTGGGTTTGCGACCATCTTCATTGGCGTGTTCATGCTCAATGCCAAGGGAAACGAGGAGAACCGGATGAAGCGCATGGCGTCCACGTCGCAGGCGCTCTTGGTCGAGAAATCGTCGCGGTCGGGGCCCATGAACGCCAGCGGCGCCGATGTGGCGTTTGGGGCACCCGTAACTGCTGCTGCTGCTGCTACACCGGTTCCTTACGACCCTCCGGCTCCGTCCAGTCTTGCTACTCGCGGAGCGGCCGTGTTGGGTGCCATGTCGGGTGCGGCGGCGGCCATGATGAACAACAGCAAGATTAACAACAAGTCGGCGTCTGCAAGTGCTGGGAGTGGCGATACCCATCTCTTGACCACGTTTGCCGACGATCATCGCGCGTTCACACTCACTTCAGACGACGACGTGGACGATGAGTAAATTTATATGTTGCCTGTCGTAATGGTAAAAATAGTAATTTGCTATAATGTAGCCTTACTTTGCTTAACTTTGCACTTGTATTTCCCATTATCATGGTGTCAACAACCATCCCGTCACGGATCATTGGACTTGGGCCAGGTCTTGCAGTATTGGTTCTCGCTGGCGCTGCGGCCGGAATCATTTGCCTGGTTGCGACCAAGTCTTCGAAGAGCAGGTGGATCTTCATACAATTTATCGATTACCATGTTTCCAATACTAAATGCCTTCATTGCAGCATTCTCAATTTCTTTGTCTTGTCGGTATATGCTGCGATCGTCGCCGTGTTGCTGTCGCTGCCACGAACCGGGGACACTGGCGATGCCTCTGGGTATCAGCGGCTTCTGGTTCGATCCATTGCCCCTTTAAAGTTGATTTACCCAATCCACATAACATTGATATAAAGGCATTGAGTGCGGGAAAGACGGATTCCAGCGTCCTTGTTCGCGGAGGGCTCTTGATTCTGGGAGTGCTTGGTGTTCTCGGCGGCTGGATTGGCATACTGATGCAGGACACGCTGCAGCCCGTGTATGCATCTCCCTATGCAGGATCTCTGTTGCCCTCATTATAACCTTTGTGGTGCTGATTGTTGGGGTGTGAGTTGCGTCTTTGAAAATCAACAAATCATTCGCGTACGGGACGGTATTAAATTGAACCTGTACCACCCGGCCTCTCTTATTTTCCAATTTTGCTCCCGCGTCTCCTCACAGGCAGCCAAATACTCGTACCCATCAGAACCTCGCTCTCACTCAGAGAATTATTAATTTATGAGCGACTTTGCTGCAACCTCACCGTCCCGCCCGAGCGCAAGCAGCCCATCACGCGCGACTGCGGCTTCGGCACGATCGCCCGTGCGCGACCCCGACGCCATGGACACGGAATCGCCCGCCCGTGCCCACGCGACCCACATGGCCAACGGCGCGGATGAGAACAACCGCATGGACGTGGACGGAGCGACAGAAACACACAGCACACCCCATACCGCGGCAACGGATGTTGCGCCGGCCGTCACCGCCAAGACCGAGCCATCGTCGTCGACATCCACTACGACGGTGCTAACATACGCCAAGCTGGACGAGGAGGCCCGCAAGTACTTGGTCTCGCAGACGCACGAGGTGATAATGCCCTCGTATGCGGCGTGGTTCGACATGACCGCCATCCACGACATTGAGCGCCAGCACCTGCCCGAGTTCTTTAGCGGCCGCGCAAAGTCAAAGTCGCCGGCCGTGTACAAGGAGTACCGCGACTTTATGATCAACGTGTACCGCCTCAACCCGACCGAGTACCTGACGGTCACGGCTGCCCGTCGGAACTTGGCAGGGGACGTGTGTGCGATCATGCGCGTGCATGCGTTCTTGGAGCAGTGGGGCCTCATCAACTACCACGTACCGTATATTTTCCTTTTTCCTTGGTATGAGATACTGAGAGCAATGAAATGTATATAGGTGGACCCGGATACGCGCCCGGCCGCCCTGGCGCCGCCATTCACGGGCCACTTCCGCGTCACCGCCGACACGCCGCGCGCGCTCCAGCCGTACCTGCCGGCGCTGCCGACGGCAGTTGCGCCAGGAGAAGCGTCCGATCGCCGGCCAACGCTTGCGCAGCTCAAGGCATCCACGACCACGACCACCACGCTCACGGCCACCACGACCACCACGACCCATGCCAATCTTGCGCTCCGCGAAAACGTGTACGGGGACGGAGACGCAGCGGCAGCAGCAGCTGCAGCAGAGGGCGGCACCGCGACCGTAGAGCTGGTAGCGCAGTCGACGGCGACCGCCGTGTCGTACAAGTGCACGACGTGCGGGACAGACTGCACGGCGGTGCGGTACCATGCGACCACTGCGGACGTGGACGTTTGCGAGGGGTGCTACATGGACGGGCGGTACGCGTCGCACCTGTTTGCGGGCGATTTCGTGCGTCTCGACCACGTCACGTCGCGGCTGAGCGGCGCCAGTCGTATGGAGTGGACCGATCAGGAGACGCTGCTGCTGCTGGAGGGGATTGAAATGTACGACCGCGACTGGTCGGCGGTGGCCGCGCACGTGGGCACGCGCACCCGCGAGCAGTGCGTTGCGCAGTTCCTGGCGCTGCCGATCGAGGACCCGTACGTCGGCGTGCCCATGAAGCACCTGGGCCCGCTGCAGTACCACCGCGCGCCGTTCGCCGAGCACGAGAGCCCCGTGATGTCGGTGCTGGCGTTCCTGGCCGCGTGTGTCCCGCCCGCCGTCGCCAAGACCGTTGCCAAGGCCGCGACCGACGCGGCGGCCCGCGCCCTGGACGGCACCAGTCAAGAGAGCGGGTCGACTACTGCCGCACCAGCAGCGGGACCGGTGGTGCCAGGTGCTACGGCCCTGGGTCTGGCGGCAGCGCAGGCGGCAGCGCAGGCCAAGGCTACTGAGAACGAGATGCGGTCCGCGGTGGCCGAGCTGGTGGACTTGCAGCTGCGCAAAGTGGATCTCAAGCTGGCGGCGGTGGACCGCACCGAGCTGGCGCTGGCGGCTGAGCGCCGCGCGCTCGAGGTCGAGAAGCAGCGCGTGTTCCTGGACAAGCTGGCGCTGCGGCGCGCCCAGCTCGAAATGGCCGAATCGGCAGCGGTCCCACCCCCGCTTGGGCCGGCGGCGCTGGCGGTAGTGCCGGACATGGGCGCCGATGCGATGCAGGTGGATGTCTCCGAGTTTACGAACGTGCCGGCGCCATCGGCCGCTCCCGTTCTGCACCAGTTGTGAGTCACTGGATCAATTTATTCGAATATTTTTTTTTTTTTTTGCCTCGGGTTGCGGGCGTCCCTGGCGCGAGTTGCTCTTCTCACACGCGGGCGAAACTGATCGCTCGATCTCTGCATCAAAAAAAAAATCCCCAAAAGGCCGATTTTATGACAGCGCTGCCCGCCTGGACAGGCCGCCCGTACACCAAACCCAACTCGCTCCCGTCCGGCTGGTCGCAGCCGCCGCCGTCCCCGCGCTCATCCGCGTTCCTACACCCGCCGCCACCTCCGCCACCGCCACCACCACCCGCGAACAACAAGCTCAAGCACTCCGACAGCACCATGACAACGGCCCCCCCACCAGCAGCAGGATGGCAACAGCCCCTGCCAACCCTCGGCACGTTGGCGAAACACTTGCCCAACGCGCTGCGCGAGGTGTACGAGATCACCAAGTACGAGTTGTGGTTTGGGCGGTCGGCGCAGGCCGACGTGACGTTGGCGGGCGCCGAGTGCTCCAAGATGCACGCGCGGATCTTTGCCCTGATTGAGCCGTCGATGGACCCGGCCGCCCAGAGCCAGTCGGGGCTGCCGCGGATGGTGTGGATGATCGAGGATCGGTCCACCAACGGCACGTACATTAACGGAAAACGGCTGCCGCTGCGTACGCCGACGCCATTGTATAGCGCGGATTTGATTGAAATCAAGATTGGGAACTGTACGTGCTTCATTTTTCTGAGTATTAGGCGTTGTGTGCTTTTCATTCACGTTTCGATCAGTCTTTGAGTTTGCCTCACCGCTCGCCGTCAACCCGAAGGCCAACGACACGCTGCAGGATCCCGAGTACGTGGAGATTGCAAGCCATTACATGCTCACTCGGCAGCTTGGATCGTATGTTTTATTTTTTTATTTTTCGAAATTTCTGCTGATCGCGTCATCATACACAGAGGATCCTATGCACACGTTTTTGCCGCCCAAAACCTGCACTCTGGCCGCCGCTACGCCATCAAAGTCATCAACAAGCGCAAGGCCGGACTTCCAGCAGTGCGGCCTCCTGGCCACACGATCCCCGAGATTGAGATCATGCGGTCCATGAACCATGTTCGTATTTTTTATTCTCTTTTCTTGTGAGCTTTTGTACTCACCTTTTGAGTGGATGGAACCAGGTTAATCTTGTCAGGGTGTACGATTACAAAGAGACACGAAAACACCTTTGTACGCTGGCTTCCTTTTCCTTTTCTTTGTTATGGAAAACTAACTGAAAGGATTGAAATGAGAACAGACGTGATCATGGACTTGTGCGCCCATCCTTATATCCATTTGCTCTTACTGCCACCATACTGACTTAATGTAATACAGGGTCAAGAGCGGCGAGCTGTTTGATTTCCTGGCCCAATCGCAGGGGCTCAAGGAATCCGATTGCCGCGTGATCATGTACCAGACGTTCCAGGCACTCAAAGTACAGTACCCCATTACTTTCTTGCCTTTTTCCAATCACTCATAAAAAATCACGGAAAAATAGTACCTGCACAAGCGTCGCATTGCCCATCGCGATCTCAAACCCGAAAACATTCTGCTGGACTGGACGCGCGAGTTTCCGCGCGTGGTGCTTGCCGATTTCGGACTGGCGAGGTCATCGGCTGCATCCAATGAGCGGTTGACGACGCTGTGGTATGGACATGTTCATCCCTTCTTGGTCGAGAACAACAAAACAGTTGACACCTTGAAATAGTGGAACCCTCAATTACGTAGCCCCCGAGATCCTCTCCGACTCGCGCCGCGACGACGGGTACGGCCGGCCCGTGGACCTGTGGGCATGCGGGGTCATGATGTACTTTTTGCTGTCGTGCAAGCTCCCCTTTGAGGACGTGCAAGACCCGGAACTCAAGAAAAAGATCCGCGCGGGCGAATTCGTGTTTGACGTGGTGCACCATGTCGGTGGGCCCAATGTCTGGGACGCCATCTCGGACGACGCCAAGGACCTGATTCGGCAGTTGTTGGTCGTGGATCCTTCGGAACGGTATGATCCAGTAACTTGATGGTGTGTAACTTTGGAAACTCACCTCAACGAAATATATAGGTTGACGGCATCAAAGGCCCTCCAGCACCCATGGATCACGGCCAAGGAACCCGAGCTCCGGCTGATCTACGCCGAGCTGCACAACCACTGGGCGAACCGGCGCGCGCCCGACGCCGATTTCCCCGATATCGAGGCGATCCCGCCGGCAGAGCTCATGACGCAGTTGCCTGTGGGGTCGCAGTTCGCGGCACCCGAGCCACTGACTGCTGTTGGTCGTTGAAATCGATACGCGCGCGCGACGCCCACCATTTCCATTGCACACACAAAAATAAATGACCAATTCCATATTCAGGTTCCCTTCACATCGACCACCACCAGCGAATCGCCTAATGGGCCCATGGAGACCCGGTGGGTGGCAAATACCGCCCACCAGGATACAAATGCAACAAAATACACGAGGACGCCGGCGCCGGCCCATGTCATGTCTAGTTCATTAGAAATTCAATTATAAAGTATACATGAATAGGATATGGACAGGCATACGCCGTCGTAGTGTCGGAGCAATCCGCGCATGGTGCGGGGCGTGGGCCAGCGGCCAGGTATAGAAAATGTGCACGAGCCACATGAGCGGGAGCGCCGGCACGCCAATGGCCAGCATGCGACGTGATACGGCCAGGACTGCGTCGTCCGAGGGCGGGTTCTTTGCGGATGGTGGAGGCATTTTCTTTCAAATAATGGGAAATTCGGCTGGGACAAAGTGAATTCCCCAATGAAAGCGACATCTCCATTTTTAACTCAACCACTCCAAAGACTGGGCGCGACGTCTGAGCAAGGCGAAGCGATTTCGAAGGGAATACACTGCGGCAGCCGTACGCGACAGATCCGCTTTGCTCATAAGGGACTTTGAAATCGAAATCCTGGACGCCGAGTTCTTCAAGGAGCTCGTCTTCCGCTTGAACCAAATTGATCGCACAAAAATACTCTAAAAATGCCCTCGTCGTCGCCGCGGTCACCCTCGGACGGAGCCGAGTCGTTTACGTCCGCGACCTCAGGACCCGACGCGTTGTGGACTGGTCCAGCAACTGCTTCCTCCACCCAAGCCAATGCCAATCCGACTGGTCGTCGCGCCGCGTCAGTGCGGTCGGTCAGCACAGCCATTCGCGGGAGCACGCCGGCCTCCCGGACCACTACTGACACCCTCGGATCGGTTACGCCAACTCCTCATGACGCCCCACCACCACCGCCGCTGCCTCCGTCCACTCCGCAACGAGCTTCCGCAAACCCCCATGTCATCCAGTACCGCTCACCAAGCGGCCAATCGCTTCTTGCAACGTTCGGCCCGCCGCCGCCCATTTCTAACGGCGGAGGTCGGCGCCGGCGACGCGTCTCTCCGGTCGTTGCTGCAATTTTAAACACGGTTGCTGCCGGAAGTAGCAACGCCCGCGATTCCCCACACCGCCGGATCAGCAGTGACCAAGAGCGCGCAGGATCTCGCCATCGCCACCGCGGGAGCAGTCATCGGAGCAGCGCACTGGCATCCAGGAATACATCCGCAGCTGCCGCTTGGGCCTCGACCAGTGACGACGACGACGAAATCAACTTGGGCGGTGGCCGTATTGGCGAGACAGACGCGGCGGAGTCGGGGTCGGGGTCGTGGTCGTCGTCCTCGTCGGGATCCCAGTCTTCATCGCAATCATCGCCTCTTTTGAACCGCCGACGACGACAGCGACGTCGCCGCCATCGTGACGACGACGGCTTGGAGGAGGATGCTACCGCTGCCGGTGACACCGAATTGACGGTGCGCGAGCGGCAGGCGCGCATCAATGCCGAGCATCCGTTTGGGTTGCGGCTGTGGAAACCGGCGCTGTACAAAAAGCAGCGCGGAATCGATTTGGCGACCGAACGCGATCTTCGCGGGCTGCGGTCGCCTGCGCTGACCCCCGCCGCACTGTTTGACGAGTACGGCAACGCCGCGTTTCCGGGACTTGGATCGCCGCCCATGTCCCCGTTGTATGCGACCGAGCACGGAATGAATGGTGCCGCAGCTTTGGCGGCCATGGAGGCGGGACACAGCGCTGCGCCGTCCCTCTTTCAATCGCCTCGATTTGGGCCGGGTATGGCCGATGTCACGGAGGCTACCGGCGACGCTTCTGCAGTCCTGCCGCCTCCGCCTTCCGTGTGGTCGCCGTGGAACCTTGTGTGGGCACTCCTTGTCGGCATTCCTCTGGCGTTGGCAACTATCGTGACCGCGTTCTTGGTCCTGGTATCGACTCTCGGGTTCGGGTACCCCATTACCCACCGGTTGTTCCATGTTGCGCGGTTCTGGGTGTGGCCGTTTGGTTGCAATTTGGTCAAGTTGCGGCGCATCCCCCCAAGCCCGCTCCTTTCGCCGTCCTTCGCCATCCACCGCGCCTGGGTGCTGGTGTTTCTTGGGCCCATTTACCTGGCGGCCGCGGCGCTCGCGTGGGTCTCGGTCCTGTTTGTGCCAATGGCTAAGGCAGTGCAGCGCGTCCTGGTGGAGTTGTGGCGCGATCCACTGGGGATCATGGTTGGAGGCCGTGGGATGGTGCCGGTAACGGTGGACCGCGGCGCACCCCTTACAACCGTTGCCAACGACGCCCATGGCGCCACCGCCACCACTCCTTTACTCGTGTCGTCGCCTCCATCTGCAATGATGTACGGAACAGAGCCGCCATCGAGCATGGCCGACGAGTACGACCCGTCGCTGATCTTGCTCAACATCTCGCGCGCGGGCGGGTTCGCGTACCTGCGCGCCACCTGGCACGGCACCAACGTGATTTTCATCAACCTGATCCTGTTTGTGGTGTGGGTCATCATTGACGGGTACCTGTTGCACGGGTCGCGGCACCACCCGCTGCTCCTGTTCGCCACGTGCCTGGCCGCCACCATCCCACTCGCGTACTTTATCGGCAACGCGGTCGCATCCATTTCGGCGCAATCGTCGCCTGCCATCGGCGCAGTCCTCAACGCCACATTCGGGTCCATCATTGAAGTGATCTTGTACTGTCTGGCGCTGCGTGAGGGCAAGCGCGAGCTGGTCGAAGGCGCGGTCATTGGCACCTGGTTGGGCGTTCTGCTGCTGCTACCGGGCGTGTCAATGATTGCTGGTGGAATGCGGTTCGAGCAGCTCAAGTTCAACGCCAAGTCGGCGGGCGTGTCCAACACCATGCTGATAGCGGCGCTGGTGGGCGGGTTTGCGCCCACGCTGTTTTACCAGATCTTTGGGTCGTTTGATCTCGAGTGCCGCGAGTGTCATGGCGCTCGGTGTTCCGGGTGCCAGTCGGTGGCCCCCGCTCAAGGGTCAGACCCGGTGTTTTTGCACGCGGTGGTTCCCTTGTCGTATGCGTGCGCGGTGATTCTTCCCATTGTACGTATTATATCTCTTTTCTGTTCCTTTTCCATTAGACTCAAAGACGTGCCGCGTGGTCCAGATTTATATCACGGGGCTCGTGTTCTCGCTCAAGACCCATCGCAAGCACATCTACCATGTACCGCAAAAGGACGACGGCGGCCACCATACACGTGCATCGTCGATCCGGTCGGTACCTACAGCAGCTGCAGCAACTGCAGCGGTGGCTCAAGGGCGACGGTCGGCGCGTGGTTCTGTTCGTGGGACACCTCGACAGAACCCGCGCGATCACTCGCAGAGGCCGTCGATCGGGTCCATGCCTCCCGTTTCGATGCTGTCGCTCCCGCGGCCATTGCACGGCGCAGCGGACCGCACGGGTGGTGCAAGTCAGGCGGTAACAGCATCGTCAACGTTGCCGCCCGCTTACTCGCAGCCTGGCGGCGGGTCAGCTGAGGCTCCGCATGTAACTCTGGGTCCACCTCCACAACCGACAATTCCACCGATAGCAGTAGCAGTACCAACAGCGGCACCCACCACCAACAGTAACGACAACGGCCACGACGCGCCCGAGTGGTCCCGCGCCACCTCGCTCGCGGTCCTAGTCGCCTGCACGGTCCTGTTTGCTTTGATTGCCGAGTTGCTAGTGGGAACCACCGAAGCGGTCTTGCACGGCGTTCCCGCCATCACCGAAAAGTTCTTGGGCGTCACGATCGTAGCGCTGGTGCCCTCGCTGGCCGAGTTTGTGAATGCGGTGGCGTTCGCCATGCAGGGCAATGTGGCGCTGTCGCTGGAAATCGGGTCGGCGTACGCGGTGCAGGTGGCCCTGATCCAGGTCCCCGCGCTCGTGGCCTACTCGTACTTGCGGGTCGACGGGGACGCGTTTGCGCTGGTGTTTCCGACGTGGGATATGCAGACGTGCTTTTTGGCGGTGTTCTTGCTCACGTACGTGTACATCGAGGGGACGGCGAATTACTTCAAGGTATATATGTGCATGCTGTTGTTTGTGAATGTGGAGGGGGATCTGACGAATATGTTTTAGGGCACGATTCTGACCTCGGCGTACGTGGTCATTCTCTCTGGGTTCTACTACGCGTCCATCTTGCCGGCCAAGCTGGGCGATCCGCGCGGATCCGTCGCGTGGGAGCCCATGTCCATAACTGTATCTTGATTCCCCGTGAAAAAATATTAATATTAAAAAATGGTGTTGCATTGCGACCGATCCAAGAGGAGAAGGGCGGAAAAGTATGCCAAAACAAACAACAACGAAACAACTCAATTGTACTGCATGTACTTTGCGGTCGAAGAGAACTTGGCGTAGCCCTTGATCACCTTGTTGACTGCCTCCAAAAAGTCCTTTTCGGTCGCAACCTATATTAGAAAGGAGTTAACAAAAAGTAGAACAAAGATATGAAAAGAAAAACGGACCTTGCGACGAGCACGAATGGCAAACATGCCGGCCTCGGTGCACACGGACCGCAGCTCGGCGCCCGTGGCGTTCGGGCACAGCCGGGCAATCAGCTCGTACCGAATGTCACGGTCCACCGACATGGACTTGGCGTGGATCTTGAGAATGTGTGCACGGCCCTCGAGGTCGGGGAGGCCAAACTCGACTTTACGGTCCAAGCGACCGGGACGCAGCAGCGCCGGGTCCAAAGTATCGGGCCGGTTGGTAGCCATCAGCACCTTGATGTTTCCGCGGGCATCGAATCCGTCCAGCTGGTTGATGAGTTCGAGCATGGTGCGCTGCACCTCGTTGTCGCCGCCAGCGCCGTCGTCGTGACGCGCGCCACCAATGGCGTCAATCTCGTCAAAGAAAATGATGCAGGCTTTACGGGCGCGGGCCATTTCAAACAGCTCGCGGACCATGCGCGCGCCCTCGCCCACGTATTTTTGCACCAGCTCGGACCCAATCACCCGAATGAACGTGGCGTCGGTGCGGTTGGCCACCGCGCGTGCACACAGCGTCTTGCCCGTACCGGGCGGGCCGTAGCACAGCACGCCCTTGGGCGGGTCGATACCCAGCGCAATGTACCGTTCCGGGTGTAGCAGCGGCAGTTCGACTACTTCGCGCAGCTTCTCGATCTGCTCCTTGCACCCGCCCACGTCCGCGTACGTCACATCGGGCTTCTCCTCCACCTGCATCATCGTCACCGACGCGTCAATCTTGGGCGGCAGGGGCACCTGGATCTGGTACTTTTGGCGGTCGACACCCACCCGCATGCCCTCCTCGACGTCGGTCGGAGAGACACGGTCGCCGAGCCCGACCACGAACTTGGCGATCTGCTTGATGTTGATCACGTACTTGTCCGGATCGGTCTCGGTGCCGTCGCCGCGCATGATCTTGGTGCACCGCGCGACTTGCAGCGGGTGCTCCTCGGACATGCGCTGCTTGTCGGCGGGAATGTCCCACATGTTGGGCGGCGCCAGACCCGTGTCGGATTCCTTGATGCCTGTTTATACCACCATTGCTGCGATCAGTTTTACTATACGATGAATAATACTCTAAGAAGACGAACCAAGCTTTTCGTTGACGCGCTTTTGCGCATCCTTGATTTCCTGGTCGATTTTCTTGAGGCGCAGGGCGTAGGGGCCGCGTCCCTATTGGTACAGTGATCGAGTCAGGATATATAATTTCCAATTGATTGATCGGGTCCGACCAGACCAGGCAATAATGCCAATACGCACGTATGACTTGAGCAGGGCAATGTCGTTCTCGTCGAGGGCTGTGCATAAATTTTATGACTAAGTAGTTGATCGCAGGCAGAATATAAAAAGCAGCACAACGACGTACCGATGATCTTCTCGGCCCCCTCCTTTTCCACGTCGGCCTTGGAGTCTGGTGTACAGAATCACGGTCAGTGTACGGTAAGAAATATTAATAAAAAAACGTTTTTATTTTACATTTCTCCCAGTCTTGCTTGGGCGGCATGGTTGCTTTTTTTTTTTTTCTTGAAGGTTGGTTTTTCTCGAGAGGTCGAGTTCGAAGTTCGAAGTGCGCAAAGAGACTAACCATCTGCAATGCCATCGCCCCCGATACCTCCAGCACTACCGCAGCCTCCGCGACCACCACAGCATGCGCAGATGACCTACGTCCCGCCGCCCCCACCTCCCGTGCTCGTACTTGACCAGCACCCTTCGACCTTACTGGCCGTCCCTGACCACTGCGCCGCATCGCTTCGAGGACTCTCGGTGCAGCGCTGCAATCTATCCCCGCCCTCGCTCCGTGCGCTCTTACGTCTGAATGAAGACGATACCGACGGTACAGCGCTACAACCACTGGTCTTGCCGTCGCTCTGGCGCCTGTCGCTCGCACACAACCCGGCTCTACGTCTGACACCCGCCGATTCGCTGGCTATTGCGGCCGCGTGCCCTGCCTTAAGGTCGCTGGACTTGACCCGGACTGTAATCGAGTCTGTTTCGGTCCTGGCGCCGCTGGTATGCCTTTATTTTGCGTTGGAATGGATCCAGTGATTCTCGTTTTTGACGTCCTGTACATCATTGGTAGGCCCAGCTGCCCTACTTGGACTCGATTGCATTGCGTGGCACACCTCTTGCCCTTGCCGACAACGATAACGACAGTCAAGGGAATCGGTACCGGCCAGCAGTGTTTGCGCTCATCCCTTCGCTGCGGTTGGTGGACGGGTACGATGCGGAAGACAAGGTGGACCTGCTAGACAGCGAAGAGGACGACGAAGCGGAAGAGGACGAGGAAGAGGAGGAATCTCAAGGTCTGGATCGGCGGCGACGACGACGTTCCGCCCAGGACGACGACGCCCATCATGAGGAGGAAGACGACGACCCAAGGTCTCGCGGCAGCGGTAATGTGGCAAACAAGCAGCTGGTGTACGTGAACGGGTACTCGCCCCCACCTCCACCCTCAGGATCCGCCGGCTTTCCTCGCCAGTTTCCCCGCCACCTCCACGATCCATCATCAGGCCGACGCCACGGGACTTCTGTCTCCTCATCCGGAAGAGGATCGGTTCGCGGCCACCGCGATTACTCGGACGCGAATGGCCACAACGACGACAGCAGCTGCAGCTCCACGTCCGCGAGCTCCTCTCCGATCCCATGCGACCAAAGTGGAGACGACGACGGTAGCCGGCGCCGGCACCCAGCCGGCAAAAAGCATCCTGGAAAACGCGCTCCGGCCGCCAAGTCCACCCGATCGACCATCGCGGGCAAGCGTGCGCCAGATGGACGGGCTGGGAAACACGCACCCGGGACCGCGAAACGTGCGCCCGGGACTGGGAAACGGCCGCCACAGTGGTTACGTCCGTCGTGGTCTGCTGCTGGGAGCAGTGCTGCTGGTGATGACGATGAGAGCGTGTCGATGGAGCCTAACGACTACGAAGACCACGGTGGCGATGTCACTCCTTGGGCTCTCTGCGGCGAACCTGATTTTGAGGAGCCAACCGATATGCACGGGTTGTCAAGCGACGACGACGGCGGCAATGCGTACGGGTTCGAAGACCGCCAGGACGACGCCGGCGGCGACGGCGACGAGTACCCCGACGAATATGACGGTGACGATGCGGATCACGACGAAGAGGAAGAAGAAGCGGACCTCCGTGGTCTGCTAGGGTTGTCGCACGACTGGGCATCGCTCTCGCCGGAGCCCAAGCCGGTCGAAGTGGTGGTCCTCGATAGCACGCCCGAGGCGTCCGAGTCACCATCGCCGCTGACGTTCTCGCCGCATCCCATGGCCCTCAATCCTGCCCCTACCGCACTGCCTTCGCCGCGAGCATCCAGTCGCCACGCCAGCCCCGTCGCCAACACGATCGAGCATGAGTATGACGATGAGGAGGACGAAGATGAGGAGGGTGATGACGACTATGATGAAGACGACGACGACGACGTCCGCTCGATCCAGCTTCCTGCCGCTTACCACCACCCACTGACCATCGCACACCTCGCGGCAACGACAACGCCAGCCACCACACCAACAACTGGGGGACCTGATCGGGACGGTCTCGGGTCCGATATTGACGGCGGCGGTGGCAGCTACAGCTACTACAGCAGCAGCGGCAGCGACGTCGGTACCACCGATGGCATGTCATGGAGCGCTGTAGATACCGACAGCGCCCCCGCAGAGCTTGTTCCCGTGAACCTGTGGGTCGGACCAGCGGCAAAACGGGGGCTCAGTGACACCGTGGATCCCGAAACCCCTGGCGTCGACGATGGCGACGGCGGCAGCGAGCCGGCATGGTCGAGGCGGGCCAAGCGCATTCGCGTCCGCTGACCACCGTATCTTTTCATTTATGACAAAATGACAATATATACCACGCTACATTCACACCGGCAGCTCGATGATCTTTTTGGACCAGGCAGTCGCCAACTCCATCAGCGACTTGTCGCCGTCGTCGTCCTCGTCTGGCACGATGGCTTCCTCCGCCGCCGCAACTTCCCGGCTCTTTTCATGCGCCATATCGACCACGGCCACCGGAATCCCCGCCATTTGCGCGACATTGAGGCCGTAACTGGCATCTGCCGCGCCGGGGGTCAGCTTGTACAAGAACGTGATAGATCGACCACCCCCATCTCCATCATCACCGTCGCGGTGCTGCTGGCGGCGCGCAAACCCCATGTGCGCGCACATCACGTTCTCCGGGTACGCCAGCTGCATGCGAGCAATCGGCGGGAAATGCGTGACAAACAGCGTCAAGCACTGCGTACGGGCCACCAAGTGGTCCAGGACCGCCCATGCGATCGCGGTGCCGTCGTTGGTCGCGGTCCCACGGCCCAGCTCGTCCAGGATCACTAGCGACCGTGCGGTGGCCTGCCGAATACACTCGTTGGTTTCACGAAGCTCGACCATGAATGTCGATGCACCGCGCGCCAAGTCGTCGGCGGCACCCATGCGTACGTGGATCCCGTCAAAGACGCCGAGCGTCGCGGAGGTCGCGGGGACGCGACTGCCGATTTGCTGGTTGATTTCGTTTGGTTGTTAATAAATTTTTTTTTTTTTTTTTTTTGAGCAGATCAATAGTATTGAAGCGGTACGTACGGCAAGGAGAATGGAAAGGGCAACCTGTCGAACAATGGAACTCTTGCCGGCCATATTCGGCCCACTCAGGACCATGCATCGGGTCGTAGATTGCTACATGGGAGAGCAGTCAGTTTTCCATTCAAAACATGAAAAAAAACGACCATACCTGAAGTGCAATCGAGTTGGGCACATAGTTGGTCGTCAAGTCCAAGACAGGGTGCCGGCCGTCCTGGATCTGCACCACCTGCTGGTCCACGAGCGTCGGCCGCACGTACCTCGGGTTCCGTGCCACCGCCGCCAGCGACAGCAAGCAGTCGAAATCCGCGAGCGCTCGCGCCGCTCGTGCGAGTCCCGCATGAGCAGCGGTCGAGAACTCGAGTAGCTTTGCGCCGTACAGCGCAGCCGCCTGCGCCGCCAGCGTTTCCTGCGCCACGTCGCGGTCCTTGAGCAGCTCCAATAGCTCGGGCGAATGGTACCGAATCACTTGCTGTGTTGCCGACACGCGCACCCACGAAGCCGGGACTTTGCGGAGCTTGGGCACTTGAATCAAGTACGGTTTCTCGCTGACAGTGGTCACCGAGCCCGTCACGGACGCGGCCTGTTCTTTCGCGGTGGCAGAGAGCGACCGCACAAGGTCGTCCAGGACCGCGCGCGCATCGGACAGCTCGTCGCCCGTCCACATATCCACACGGTCGCTGCGGTTGGCCGCGTCGCGGTCCATCTGCGCGAAAAACGCCGCCACCGCCGCCCGCGTGTCCACGACCGCCCGAGCAATGTCCGTTAGCATCGAAGGCTGCGACGACCCAGCACTGGCGACCAGTTCCGCGCTCCATTCCGCGACCGCGTCGCAGGTAGCAATCCACGACGAACAAAAGCTCCACAGCGCCTTGGACGAGATCCTCGCCAGCCGGATCTTGGCCAGGACCCGCTGTACGTCGCCGACCCGCCGCATCCCCTTCACCACGTTTGCGACGCGGCCGGCCACCAGCTCGTCCACCAGCACTTCCACGGCGTCGGCGCGCTCGCCAATCGATGCCGCGTCCACCAGCGGGTGCGTTACCCACTGCCGCAGGCGACGCGCTCCACTCGGGGTGTGCGTGTGGTTGATCACCGAGAACAGCGACGTGGTGGTGGTGGAGCGGTCGCCGGGCGACGGGAACACGGACAGCGCGCGCATGGCGGTCGCGGACAACCGGAACGTGAATGCTGCCGAGTAAGGGCGGAGGAGGAGGGGTAGGTTCGTCAGGTCGAACTGGGACAGGTACTCGAGGGCCATGTCGGCTGCTGCTTGGACGTGCTCACTGTGTTCCTGAAGGGCTTCAAGCAGGGCTTTTTTTTTTTTTAGTATCGTCAATTTGTAAAGTAAAAAAATGGATAAGTACTGCCATTGGACTCGAGCTTGGAACTCAGGCTCTTGAGCATGGCCGATCGCGACGCAGGTGGATCCACCGTCTCAAGCCGCACGGGCGTGGGTTGCGATCGGCAGTACCGCCCAACCCAGTTGGTGACAGCCGCGTGCAGTGTCCCCGCCACAAGGACCTCGACCGGCAGAATAGCCGCAAACCTTGCGTCCAGTTCCAGCAGCATGTCCTCAGACGCCTCGACCCACTCGTCCACGACTATTTCGGCAGTGCCCGCGTCGACCGCGCACAGTGCGCATCCCAGAGCCCCACCTTTAGATGCAGGAGCGAGCGCTAAAATGTAGTTCTGGCCACCGCCACTACCGCCTCCTGCTGATAGCTGCGCGTCCGAGTCAGCGTTGCCATCGCCTTCCGCTTCGTCAATCAGCGTCGCGGCAGTGTACATGCGGGTCAGATCGCGCGTGAACGGGCCGGCGCGGTTGGATCCGGCCGACTTGAGCGCGGCCGTCTCCGTCTGCTGTACGATTCCGACCTTGTGGCCGGCGCGGACCAACCGACGGATGTGGATGCTGATGCGCGGCACGGGCACCGACGCGGTCAGGAAATTGCGGTCGTGCCATGCGACAATGCGCAGGAGCTCGGATGCAACCTATCCGTTTAGAGTGAGTCCTTCCAATATGTTATAAAAAAAAAGGAATAGATACCCGTGCATCGTCGCCAAAGAACCGGTACTTGTACCCGACCTCCACTGCCAGCAGCACGCCCGGGTACTTGAGCTTGAGCTCGACAATCTGCTTTTCGAGCGGCGTGTACTTTTGGCCCGACGGGCCGATATCGGTTGTACCGCCGCGACCAGCTCGCCCAGTACCGCTGGCAGCTCGCTTCGAGGCGGTGGAGGCGGTTGCAGGTGATCCAGTGGTGGTGCCAGCAGCAGCCGAGATGGCCTTGCGTGCGACCGATCGTGGCGTGCCCTTGCCGCCCAGCAATGTGGTGGAGACGGGTGATGCCGCCGCTCTTGACGATGACGATAGCCGAGCGCGTTTCGAAGGGCCGGGGTTCCCGTCATCCTCTTCGTCCTCCTCCGCTGGAGTTGGTGCACCACCATCGCCGTCGTCGCTGCCACTGACCAGAGCACCGTCGCTGACAATAAACGCGTCCAAATCCGATTCGGAGTCGGCATCTCGGCGGCGGCGACGGCGACTCTTGCGCGAGGCTACAGGGGTAACTGGTGCATTGTCCTCACTGTCGTCGTCATTATTATCCTTTTCGGCAACAACACGCGTCGATGCTCGCCGGCGCGGACGGGCAGTTTCACCAGTAGCGAGTGATGATCCAGGACTCGGCGGCCGCTTTCGCGTCGCTGGCGATGGAGATGTGACGGGACCAGGAACAGGCACGGGCCGTGGTACGGGTGGTGTCGCTGGCGACGACGAAGGGGACGACGCGGACTTGAAGAAGGTCAGGAGCGACGACTGTTTTTTGGCGGCGGATTTCATTTTTATACAGTTGGCTCAAAGAGCAGAGGACCACGCATCTGGAGGAGACTACCACCGCACAATCGGCTTGGGCTTGTCCTCGGCCGAGGGTGCCGTCGACGCAGCCACCAGGATCGCCTCCATCTCTCCTGGCGATGGCGGAATGAACGTGTCGGGCATCTTGGCAATTGGCACCATGTCCCAGTCGTCCAGCGCCAACTTGTCTGGCGATGTCCCCGAATGCAGCCTCTGTTATTTTGGTCAGTCAACCTCAGTGCCAATACGCCAAACGCGTGCCAGTACGACGCATAAAGAACAATACGCACAAAGTACTCCTCACGCAGGTCAAACGACCGCCGCTTCTTGCCCTCCAGCTCCAGCTTATCCTCCTGCGACATCTTGATCACCTTGGTCGAGTTGTACTCGACTTTGGTCTGCGTGAGATGCGACAGCGCAAACGACCCGCCCACCAGAATGCCGACCATCGGCAGCCCAAAGAACAGGAATGGCCGGCGCTTGACGGCCGCCGCCATGCTTTTCCCTCCAATAAACGACGCGCGCGGGGGTCGTGGTAAGGAGTCGGACATAGATTTCGTTGTAAATTTTTTCTATTAATATTGTAAAAGGTTCAATCGCGCTTCTTCTCGGCAATGGACTTGGCCGGCGCCGGCTTGTCGCCGGCCGCTGCGGCGGCGGCAACCACATCATCGTCCTCCTCGTCATCATCGTCACTCTTTTCGGCGCCGCCCTGGCCGTACTCGTTGACGCGCGTGTGGTCCACTTGATACAGGTACCGCTGGATCACAAACACAATGAACACCACGTCGTCGCGGAACGCCGCCAGACGCTGCAGCGTGGGCATGCGGATCACAAACACAAACAGGTCGTCGACAATGGTCGTCAGGAACTTGTACGTCTGTTTTTTTTTTGTTTTGTTTTGTAGGATGTCAGGGTTTGTTGTTCTTGGAGAAGAATAAGTGATCGTACCAAGACACGGCCGTTCATGTGAGCGACCGACTTCATGCGGTAGTTGAGGAACAACTGCGGGAGCGATTGGAGGAAGCTGTGTTTTTGTTGGGCAAGTCAGTTAACACGTCGAGACGACAATAGAAAGACTAAAAGACAAACCCAAACGCGTAGATCGAGCCGACAGCCGAGTTGAGGAAGTACGACCACCATGACTTGTGCTCCTGGTACATGAGCGAATAGATAAAGTACGCGGCCAGCAGCGGGTACATGAGCCATTTGAGGTAGCGGAACGCCTCGTCATCAAACTCCTTGGTCTTGGAGTTGACATACGACTAATGTAAAAGTGTGTGTCAGCACTCCAGCTAAAATGAAAAAAATGAAAAAAAAATTAGATGTACCTTCTTGTCGCCAAGCGTAAACCGCGGAATGATGCCAAACCAACGGTTGTTCCAGTCGATCGCCGCCGACGTGGCCTTGGAGATCTTCCACGCCTCAATGGCAAGACCGATACCGTTGCTGGCAAGGATCACGAGCGACGTGTCCGTCGCATTGTCAAACAAGTACAGGAAAATGACCACCTGAATCGCAAAGTTGAGCAGCATCGACTTGACCGAGATGCCCTTGACGTTCTTGCGGTCCTTCCACGAGCTATATAATTGGTTTATTTGAGTACAGCAGACGAGACAAAAAAAAAGGAGCTACGCACGCAACGTCGTTCTTGAATGCCAGGAACTCAAAGACCGAGTGGAGCATCGAGACGGTGATGGTCAAGGCCTGTTTTAAAAATGACGATGAGTATAAATGAGAAATAAAGAATAATGAGCACATACCAAGTACAGAGGGTTCGTGTCGCGGAACATGCGCTTCATCTCGTCCATGCTCGATGCACCCATGTCCGTGCCCGCAGAGAGCATCGACGTCTGGGCCTTGAGCGAGAACTCCATCGACACCATAAAGTTGAACTTGGTGTACCCAATCACCGAAAAATCGAACGTCATGGGCAGCTGGGTCATGGTCGGCTCGATCGGCACCAAGTCCTCTTCCAGGATCCAAAAGTCGTTCTTACAAATATCAACAGTCAATACTTCACTCTCAGCAAAAAAAAAAAAAAGATAAAAAAAAACGTACCACCCACACCGGCGGCTTGAGACCGTGAGCAACAACCTCGCCCTCCGGGTTCTTCTTTTCAAACTCGGGGACCCAGTCAATGTGCTTGGAGACAAACGGCGGAAGCGAGTCAGGGACAAGGTGCGACGGCGGGTGCACCAGGTTAATGGTGACGTTGGGCGACCAGTAGCTAACAATTTCGCGGGGAGCCGCTTTCCCCGAAAGAACGTCCACGAGCGACGGCTCAGCGACCTGCTCCTCTTCCTCCTGGGCATTCTCAGCCGCCGAACCAGACGCGTCACCGCCGACGGCCAGCAGCTTCTTGTGCTTGATGACGCGGCGCTTGGGGCGGTACTGCACCAGCGGGGCGTGACGCTCAATCACCAGGTTGGAGTGGTAGCCCTCGGTGGCGGGGTTGATGGGCGACCCGTGCTTGGAAATGTACACGTGCGCATAGTACGAGCCGTTGTGCGCGCGCACCGACTCGGGCAGCGAGATGTTGGCGCTGTGCCGACCCTGCACGTCTCCCCACTCGTCCTCAAAGTCAAAGTTGACCAGTTCGTACGCGGGCTTGTTGAGCGCGTCCTCGTACGGGGTAAAGTTTTGCGTCGGCGACAGGAATACGGCGAGGTCCTGTAATACGCGATCAATTAGCCAAGGTAAAGGAAAAAAACGCGTTTCCTGTCCTTCAGTTTCCGTACCAAGCGCGCCTTCAGGGGCCAAATGTTAAAGTGAGGCAGGGGCGACGAGTACTTGGGGCCCGCCATTGCCGCGGCCATGGCACCAAACATGTCGGGTGCGGCCTCGGGTTCAACAACAGCAGCAGTCGTGGTTGCAACCACTGCTTCGGTTGCGTTTGCGGCGCCATTGTCACCGGCACCTCCGGGCTGAATGCTTATATCTAGACGCGTTTCATTTCGATTTTAGAAAAATGGGCGAGTGTGGCACGGGCAAGGACTTGAACGCACACTTGAGGCCTTGGTTAATAACCCATGCGGCTGCGAGGCCCTTGAGAAGCCCCTTCCAGAATGGCGCGGGAGCTGTGGTAGAGGAGCTGCCGCTTGGAGCTGGTGCGGCCTCGGACATTTTTTGAATTTTGTGGGTGCGCTTGTGGCGAAAGGGAAGAGTTGTTCGTTTCGACTTCGAAAAAAAAAAAAAAAAGGAAAAAGGCGAAACGCGACGCGACGTGGCAGTTCTTTCAAAATTGAGCCTCTCGCAGTCGCTTACGTCGTGCTCTACAAGGAGATCGTCCCGGATCGCGTCATGGAATAGCAGCGATCCAAGAGTTGGAGGTTAAACTCGCTTTCAACATCAAAAATCATAAAAACATCGAACATAAATGGCAGACGCGTTCGATCTCCTGGACGACTTCACGGTCCCGATTCCCGGTGGCCTGTCAGTACCCGTGCGCGTGCACGTCAACAAGGCCTCGGGCCTGCGCGTCGTGTTTGCCGACGTCGAGGGCCCGCTGGCCCAGGTCGCGATCGTGGTGCCCACCTGCGTCTCGGACGACTCTGGCCTGCCCCACACGCTCGAGCACCTGTGTTTTATGGGCTCCAAGGGCTACCCTCACCGCGGGTTCCTGGACACGGCCGCGCTCTTGTCCATTTCCGTCGGCACCAACGCCTGGACCGACTGCGACCAGTAATTGTTATACTATTTTCATGAAAAATGAAAGGGCCTGCCGCCTGACTCACACACGCACCAACATAATACAGCACCTGCTACACCGTTAGCACCGCCGGCATGGAAGGCCTGCTAACGATCCTGCCCGTGTTCCTCGACCACGTACTTTGCCCGACGCTGTCGGCCGCGTCGTTCACCACCGAAGTGTACCACGTAGACGGCAAGGCGCGCGAGCAAGGCGTGGTGATGTGCGAGATGATGGCGCGCGAGTACACCGAGTCCGACCGGTCCGACCTGGCCACGCGCCGCGCGCTGTACTCATCCCAGGCCACGTACGCGTGGGAGTGCGGAGGCCTGACCAAGGACATTCGCAAGCTCACGATCGACCGCATCCGCGCGTACCACCGCAAATGGTACGCGGCGGGGAACGTGACGGTGGTGGTGTTTGGGCACGGCACCGACGACCGCGCGGTGCTCGCGTCCGTCATGCAGTCCCCTGCCATGCAGCCGGGCGCGCAACCCCTCGTGGATACGCCCAAATCAAACGCGACGGATGTGGGTGCGCACTTGGCACCCGGTATGACCACCAATGTTGTGCCGTTCCCGGACGAGGACGAAGAAATGGGGTCCATCACGCTGGCATGGCCGGGTCCCGAGCTTCACCCGAGCTCAAACAAGTTGGCGGCAGATTCCGACGAGGCAGAGACTACCGAGACGCTGGTGGCGCTCGACCTTCTGGCGCGGTACTTGACTGAGGGATCGGCGTCGCCCTTGCACCAGGCCCTTGTCGAGTGCAGTGATGCCGCCGGGTCCGATGTCGACATTGACTTGCGAATGCATGCGCGCACTGCTCTCTTTCTCACCGTAAGTGGCATGCACTACCGTGGCCGTGCCGACCACACGCCTGGTGCTAATGGTGACGCGGACGAAAGCGGCTGGTCCGACGAGGATTCTTCTTCTTCTTCGTCAGGGGCTGAACATAGTGAAAGCGAGTCTGATGACGATGATAGCGACTCGGAGGAGGACGAGCTTGAAGCTGATGGTCCCGGCGAGGAAGAGGAAGAGCACCTTTCGGGAACAGACTGGTTTGCCCGTGGCGCGCTCCTGGACCGCGTCCGGGCCACTCTGCAGGAACAGCTCGATCCCGAGTCGTCCACAACCGCCATGACGCTGGACGGGATTCACCGCGCTCTGCACCGACACACGATCGCGCTCCAGTCGCAGCTCGAGGACGACCCGCACGACGCGATGCTGGGGTCATGGCTGCCCGACCTTGTCTCCCCACGCCGCCCGCTGCTCTCGCGCCACCGCTCCACTTTCGATATTGTCGACGATTTGCGCACTCGCCCGATCACGTACTGGCAACAACTCTTGCGCAAGTGGATTCTGGACGCGCCGGCGGGCGTGCAGACGATGGCGGTACCCTCCGCCAAGCTCGCCGAGTCGGTGCAGGACGAAAAGGAGAAACGCACCGCCCGCATTCGCAAGAAGCTCGGCGCGCGCGGGCTCAAGGAGGCACAAGCGCGGCTGGAAGCAGCGATGCGCGCCAATGCGGTCCGCGTCGACACTTTCAGGGCCGACCTGCCGTCCCCTGCCGATCCGCGCAAAATCGAGCCGCTCGGGTTCAAGGACGAGGTGGTCAAGTTTACGCCCGCCGAATCCCCGTTCCCGCAGGTCCAGTTTGTGATGGTGCCCACGTCGCAATTTGTGCACGTGAAGCTCTTTTTCGCGCTCCCGCGTGGCGCCGACTTGCCCGAGTCGTTGGCCGCGCTCCTGGTCCTGGTGCAGGAGCTAGTGTTCCAGCAGGCGACCGCCGATGGCACTCCGTACGCGACCCTCATTTCCAACTTGCAGGCGTCCACCACGCAGTACTCGTGCTCGGTAGGTCTCGGGTCCGACGTGTTCTCGGCATCTTACATGACCGAAATGGTGGCGGTGCAGTACACGTGCCTGGCCAGCCGCGCAAGCGATGCCGCTCAGTGGATTGTCCGCGCGCTGGCGACTCCGGTGTTTGAGCTGGACCGGTTGGCCACCGTGACCAAGAATTTACTAGCGGATGTGGCCGACTGGCGCCGCGACGGCGGGTACGTGCTGGGCGCGACGTCGTCGACTCTCATTGGCAATGCCGCGGGACTCGTGGACCCGTGGCTGGGCGTGCCCGTCCAGTACCATGTGCTCAAGGGCATTTCTCGGCAGATCCGCCAGGGCTCCGTGGACTCGATCTTGGTTCGGTTGCGGTCCGTGCACGAGCTGATGTTTGCGACGCCCCTGTTTGCCCAGGTGACGGCCAACTCGCGGGCCGTGGCTGACACGGTGCTCGGGACCGTCAATATCGAGCTGGCTCGGTACCCCGACGGTTTCGTTGGCCGCGGGACCAAGGGTCCGCCTGTACCGTTTCCGTTCCCGCGATCGCCGTACCGCCGCTCCGAGGGCGACGCGGCCGTGATCCCGGTCAAGGGCATTTCGGCCTCGTTTTGCTCGATCTGGGTCGACTTTGGTTTGTGTCATCCTATTTCACATTGTCCGTCAGCGTATACTCACAGCAATAAATTCAATGTAGACCTGCTGAGCACACCGCAGCAGCACCCAGACTACTACTCGACACTGATCGCGCTGGACCTGCTGTCGCGGTCCGAAGGCCCGCTATTCACCGCGATCCGCGGCCCCGGGTTGGCCTACGATGCGTCAGTACACGCGGCGTTGTGGACCGGCACGCTGTCGTTTGATGCGTCCGAGGCCAGCGACCCGGTCGGGTGTGTGCGCGCGTTCTACCGTGTCTTGGACGAAACCGTGCAAAATCCGGCCACATCCACCGACCCGCTTGCTGTCGCGGTCGCCAAGGCCGCCATCGTGTACCGGCACGCGGCGGCACGATCGACGCCCGCCTGTATTGCGTCGGAAGCGTTCCGAGCCCGGTTGCGGGGCACGCGCGACTTGGCCGCTCGCGATATCGATTTTGCGGCCGGAATCGCAAGCTGTACCGAAGACCAGGTGGCTCAGGCACTGGTCAAAGTCGCGGCGGCGTTCCGGGACACCCCGCGGACACGGACCGTGATGGTGGTGCCCGATAACTCTGACGCGGTCGCTGCGATCGCAGCGGGGGTGACTGCGGCCGGGCTTGGGAATGCCAAAATTGTGCGGTTCGATCAGGTCTTGGAGCAGGTCGTGGGGATCCCGGAGGCGACGTGGCAGAAGGTGGTCAAGGAGGCGGTGGCTACGTAATTATATACTTCATATATAAACCAATTTAATGTTCCCTTATCAGGATCCCGGTGCCAGACGAACGACCATGGTCTGCAAGCGGTCAAAATGGAAGTCTTGAAGCAACTCACTTTGGATGAGCTTCAAAGTTGAGCTCCTTTTTCCAGATATCATTTGACATAAAGGATGAAGGAAGAAGAAACAATTGCTGCGTTCATTTTTTTTATATTTCTAGTACACACATTTGATAAGACACAAATTGGAAGGGAAAACAATGAGAAAAACACAATCTAGAGATAATCAACCAAGCACGGCGTCCTTGACGGCCTCGCGCGCCTCTTTGTCGAGCTCGGTGCCCTTGGTGTGGAAGTCGAGCGCCTTGTCGATCTGGTCGTCCTCGTGGTCGTCGCCAATCACGTCGGGGTTGAGCGCGAACGATCCCTTGGGAATGAACGTGGCAAGGAAAATGATGATGGCCGAGACCGAGACGGCAACACCGGCGGTCCAAAACATGGCGTCGCGGGTCTGGGCCATACCGGCGAGCGGCGGGAACTTCTTGGCCGACCCGTACTTCTTGATCAGGTCCGCAACGTACGAGTCCTGGATCTTGCCGACCCACGTGTTGACGAGCGCAAAGATCACAATGTAGGCGACGTACAGGAACGACATGACCGATCCAAGGGGCGAAACAGCCGCGTTGTCGTCCTCGTGCTTGGACAGGCGAGACTGCACGTACGCCACCAGCGAAACGTCACCGGCAGCCCATCCGAACGACACGGGAATCATGCACGCAGCCAGGAACCACACCCAGCCCTCGGTGTCGCCGAACGGCGTGGCCAGGGGCAGGATCCACACCACCATCAGCATGATAGCGTCGAGACGGAGCCACGGGATCGGGGTCTTGACGGCGTCGGCAAACATGAGCACAAAGAACGCGCCGCACAGCTCACCAAAGTTGGAGCCGGACACGAGCAGCTGCTGGTACGAGCCCTTGGCCAGACCAAAGTTGGCGTAGTGCGCAAACAGCACGTTCTCGAGGTAACGGTGGAGCACCAGCGGGAACGTGTAGGCCGGGATGAGCCACACCAGCGACCGGTTGAAGCACACGAGCTTGAGGCCGAGCCAGACCGAGTGGAAGAACGACTTGAAGATGGAGAGGGTCTCGGGGAAGAATCCGCGCGACACGTGGCCAGTGGACGCCAGCTTGTGCTCGGTGTTGGCAATGCGCGACCAGATGAGCGCGGCACCGGTAAAGAAGATCGGGATCAGGGCCAGCGAGTAAGCGTAGTTGAAGTACCCGATCCAGTAGCGCGAGAGCAGGGCGCCGGCGGTACCGGCGGTCTCGTACAGAATGTGCACGGTCGAGTCCATCTTCTTCAGCTTGACGGGGTCGCCGCCGACAATGTCACGGGGGATCACGCGGCGAATGAGCTCGACGATACCGTGGAAGATGCCGACGGCCGGGAACAAGATGCACACCACCAGGGGGTCCCAGTTACCAGCCTTGTACTTTTTCTCGTCGCCGAGACCAGTCGAGCCGCCGCCGGTCGCAATCTCGAGGATCGGGATGATGGCCACCAGGATACCGAACAGCAGGATCGACATGGACAGGACGCGCGAGGTCGGGAAACGCTTGATCAGCGGGGAAACGAGGAGCGAGCCGATCGACTGGCACGCGTAGTTGATGGAGACGACGGTACCCCAGATGGCCGCGGGCGAGTTGGTGTAGCGGGTGAGGACAATGTTGGACACTTTTTGTGGATGGGGTGTGAGACATTGGTATATTTGATTAGTTGTAAAAGTGTGAAACATACTGCATCCGGTCAGGGTCTCCAGGGCAAACTTGTAGCACATGATGCCACCAATGTAGACCGTGAGGTTCTTTTTCTCAGCGGCAGAGAAGCCGTCGTAGATGCCCATTGTGTGAAATCAAAAATGAACTTGAAGATGGATCAGGTTTGGGTTGGTCGCTCAATGGTTGAGGTGAGGGATACTTTGCTACAACGACTGAGAGATGGCTGAGGGGAATGGCCAGGATTTATAGGGCCGGATCGAACAGTTTTGCCCTTTTTCATTGAGCAAGACGCGAGCGCCGGATGAGATGGCACGTTTTTTTTACTTAAAGTGGATTTTTTTTTCAAATGCCGAAGTGCAAGTTCTCGAAGAAAAAATATAAAACACTAGACAACGTGCTTGTGGCGCAGAACTTCTAGAGCACACACCCTTCGAGAACCTACGCTTAACGTTTTTTTGTATCCAGCTGGGAATCTCCATTTGAGAAAATCTCAATGAGCTTTTCGTACATAATACGGCCCAGTGGATCGCAGTTTTTTGGCATTTAAATAAGACAACTCGGGAAAAAAAAAACGAAAGCACACCTGGATCAGTGCCCAAATCTTGCGTTATCCATATTCGATCGTGGCTGCCAACACCAACTCGCTTGCATTGGCAATGACTTCTGCGATGCGCACGCGGCTGACAACGCGCGTCGCCTCGCGAACAGAAACGTTTGTGCGGACTGTGAAAACAACATGAACAGCCTCGACCGCTTCATCAACTGGCATGGCTATTCGGGCGTCAACGCGGTCGCGTGCTGCTACATATGCAACTACCTCAAGGGCGACATG
>MU624686.1:0-31523 GCA_025349905.2 Blastocladiella britannica
AGGCCAACATGGCCTGGTGCAGTCTGTACCACGAGTGGGCGACCCGACGGATGCGTGCGGTGGCGGAGGCGGGTGTGGCGTGGGACCCCAAGCTGGTCGCCGCGGTAGAGAGCCTTGTTGGCGCGCGGGCTGACGCGCAAAAGGCGAAGTCAGTGGCCAAGATCATGGCGGCCGAGACGGCGGCAGCCAAGGCGGCCGCGTCGCCGTAGTTGTTGTTTTTTTCCCCCTTTTCTTTCCCGGAGCCAAAAACGGTTTCCACTCTCTGCTGCACCAGTCGCACAATTGGTGTAGCGCCCGCATAGCGGACGAGATCGCCGGTGAGATGGAAACTTCAAAGCCCACTCAGCCGTGTGCTTCGAAAAATAAACGATCAATATGCTTGCCAATATCTTGACGCATCGGTTCTTATTGATGTTGGCTCGGCCGCCGCGACCTCTATGCCATGTCGTGCCCTTGCACTTGCCCATGCCCGTGTCTTTGTTGCCGCTGCCGCCCCAGCGACGGACGTTGACTGCGCTGCCTAAATTCGACCCTGGCTCTATCGGCGAAGCATATACTGATGCGGTGAAGAATCGTATGCACTATTTTGTGGCCTTGCGTCCAAAAGCATAATAACATAATCGACTCATATAGGCGACAAGGCCCATGCTGCCGCTATCCTCGCGTCCGCTGGTGATCTGACGGAGCTCATGTACCAGCCTTTTTGCGACCTGATGTATGGCCTGAGCACAGTCGAATATGTATCCAAAGACCCTCAAAGGAGCTGGGATGAGCAAGTGACCCTCGTCGGAGAGTGCCTTGATGCAATTGTGATAAAGAATGGTCAATTTCCGTGGTCATCCAATTGGCAAAATGAAATAAAAGTGTATGGGTTCTTTGCGCGGGCCGTTGGACGACGTCGGCAAGAAGCACTGTTGCCACTGGCCGAGGCGCTAATTGAGCGCCATCAGCGATCCATGGAGGCCTACCTGGCCCAGGGCCACGCGATCACTAACTTGCATCCGAATGTGGTCAAGGCGGTACAACAAATGTACAATGCGGCCATCACCATGCACCGGCACATCACCCATGCAGGCCCGAGGGCCATGGAACTCGCCAAACAAATCCCACCAGCGATCTTAAATCAAGAACTGTGTGCGACGATTACTGTTGTCCATGCTCAAATCGGCGATGGACCGGGGGCGCTTGCTGTACTCGAATCAGCAGTGGCAGCCGGAGTCATGGAGCACAAGTTTGAGTCTCTGGTGGCCAATCGGGCCGTATTGGCAGCGTATGCCTTGAAGGAGCCCGAAGCTGCTATTGCATTGCTAGAGGAAATGATTCGACTGGCACCGGATATGCCCTTGGTTCAGACTCGCAACATGCAACCAGAGCATCCTGTCCTTGAGCCACGGGTATTTTCGGGCTTTATGGCTCACTTTTCGCGACACCGAAAGCTCGAGCCAGCCCTCAAAGTTGCGGCGCTTGCAAAAGAAGCTGGCGTGCCAATGGACGGTGTGGCGGTTGCTTCTCTGGTTTCACTGCAGTACAGAATGGGCAACTTGGGAGCGGCTCTGGACCTGGTTTACGCGCACCCAGAGCTGCAACCCAACATGGAACTGATGACGTATGCCATGGATATTTTGGGCGAAATGGGCGATCCAAATGCTGCCGCGGGCCTGTACAATGCCGCAATCGAAGCGCACACCAATCCTGCCGTCGCCGTGGTCATTACCCAGCCCTTCATGACCACTGCAGTCCGGGCACTGGGTCGGCTCTCTGGGTTTGATGCGGCCGTGGACGCGTTTGTGCACATGGCTGGCGATCTCGGCATTCAGCCACCTCCAAACGCAGTCCTTCATCTAACCGAGGATGTGGACCGGGGTGCTCTCTCGACCGAGCACGTCGCACGCAGGCTGGCGGAGGTCCTCCGTATTGCTGGCACGATGGCCGTTACCGAGGAGTCGGTGGCACGGGAAGTCGAGCGCCACCTGGCCCAACATGATGTAGAAAGGGCAAAGGACGCCCTCTTCCAACTGCCCAAACACGACGTACCAGCCACTGGCACCGCATGGGCGCTCATATTGAACTACATGGCGAATCGCCGCGACTCGGCTGGTTTTGACCACATCTTGGCTCTTCGCCCTCAGCTCGGATCGCGGTGGAAGCTTTCGTCAGAGGATTTCCTCGAAGCGGTCGTCATCAAGGGCTATAGTCGGACTGGGCGTCATGACAAGACCATTGCGGTGTGGGACGGCATCTTGGCTCGTGGCGCGATTCCCAGCGCCCAGGTTCAAGCCAGCATGCTGGACGCGTGTGGGTTCTTGGGCGATCTCGCGGTCCTTCAGCGCGTAGCGGCTCAGATCGAAGAGGCGTCTTGGGGCGGCACAAGCGTGAATACCTGGACGTCCGCAGTCGAGGCGTACTTGCGCCTTGGGCGGCTCGACCTGGCGCTGGATGTGGGCGAGCGCATTTTGCCGCTCAAGGACGTACAACTCGACCGCAAGTTCTGGACGACGCTGCTCACCGTCAACGCGCAGCGCTTGCAGCAATTCCGGGACCCAAGCGTGCTCGCGTTCCTTGACAAGCATGGCCTAACTCCTGACCAGGTGAGGGCGTTCCTTGCCTCCCGGAAATCCCCCGGGGCGAAACAAATGGTGGCGACGACCCTCTTGCCGCCATCACCGCCCACTCCAGCACCGCCTGGGCAGTCACCTCCTCCTCGTGCATCGTCACGGCAGTCGTCGCCTCCTCGTTCATCCCTTCAGCCGTCACCGACCTCGAAGTCACCGCCCCAGCACCCACCGTCATCG
Source organism: Blastocladiella britannica (assembly GCA_025349905.2). Taxonomy (NCBI): domain Eukaryota; kingdom Fungi; phylum Blastocladiomycota; class Blastocladiomycetes; order Blastocladiales; family Blastocladiaceae; genus Blastocladiella; species Blastocladiella britannica. The sequence continues at coordinate 2,793 of MU624686.1, forward strand.
ACACCAGGATCTAAAAAGAAATCGCATCCCAAAACAAAGGCCGCCAGGATCAAGTCCAAGACTTTGAAAGAGTAAAATTGATTTTTTTTTTGTACTTCTTTTTATTCAACGAGTAAAGTCATAACATTTCAAGCACGCATCTCGTACCCACCAGCGGTCCCATCGTCCTCATGCGGAACAGCGTGATCGTGGCTCTGGCCCAACCGAGTCTCGCCATACCCAAACGCAACCACCCCACCGACGAGCACCACCAGGTTGATGGCAAGCCAGACAGTGGCCGAGTTGTTCTTGAGGTGACCCAGCACCACGTTGACGGCGGCGGCGGCCACCAGCACGTATCCAAACACCCAGTGTGCCTTGTCGTGCACCGGCACCTCCTTGCGGGCCGGGTCAAACGACTTGTGAATGTACACGCCGAGCGCGATCTGGACAAACATGCCGATAAACACCAGCAGGCCAATGATGGCGTGCAGCGAGTCGAAATGGTCGCCGTCGGTCGTCAAGTAAATGAGCAAGAACCCGGCAATCGTCAGGGCAAAGATGGCCATGGCGGCCACGCGGTGGATCGGGAACCACTTGGCCCCCAACCGCTGCTTGAGGTACCGGGCGACGAACGAGCTGGTGAGACTGAGGAAACTCCATGAGATGGCCATGAACAGGCCGTGCAGGAGGATTGCGGTCGGGCGGAACGAGCTGCTTCCCGAGGACGTGCCGCCGGTCGGCAATCCATCGGTCGATGCCCCCGTGGAAATGGCGATGGCGGCGCTGGTCGGGTCGAGCGGGTTGTACGTGAACGTCCCGTAGGTGTCGTGCTGCGGCAAGTTGGAAGCCGAGACGCCCGACGCCGACGACAGTGCATACGCCATGGTCATGGCCGAGTTGGTCAACGTCTTGTCGGCCGAGTTGGTCGACGACGACGCGATGGGGCGGCGCAAGTGAACCTGGTAGAACCCCTGGGCGTTGGCGGTGGTGGTGGAGTTGATGATTTGCACGTTCTGGTTGGGCGCGGCCGGTGGGAGCGACTGTTGCGTCGAGAACCGGCGCGAAGCGACCCATGCGCCGGTCGAGTTGCGCCAGAGCATGATCATGTCGGTGGAGTCCATCTTGCGCCCAAACCTATGTAAGGTCCATTTCATTATTAATTTTTTGGATCCAACGCCTCAATGGCATAAAATTAATGGCGAAAAATAAAACGGTACCCAACAGCGACCCATCCTTGCTTCAGGGTGGTGGAAATGAGGATATCGGCGGTGGTGGTGGAGCCGGTGGTCGGTGCTGCTTGGTAGCAGAGCTGATTGCCCGAGAAGCAGGTCGGGCTCACGGCCGAGACCATGGTGGTGGCGGAGGCGAGCAGTGCCAAGAGAAGCAAGTACATTTCTTTATTATGAGAATGTGGGAAGCGAAAGGGAAATTGTGTGTGGGAGCCAATTTTTATTCTCGGAAGAGGAGGAAGGACGCACTTTTAAAGAGGGAAATGGAGCCGAGCCACCCTTTCCTCTCGTGCAGTGCAGCAGCAGTAGCAGCAGCTTCCAGCTCAGCACGACGGCGCCTCTCCGCACTTGTCTTCCATAATTTCCATCTATTGGGATTCGAGCAAGTCCCTGCGCTCCTTTCTCGCGTTGCTTGTGGCTTGGGGTTTGGTCCCTTGATTTTTCTTGGCCAGGAAAAAAATTTAACCTCACCGCTGAATAATGCTCACCGCTACCACCCGGTCGCTATGGTCACCGCGACGCGTCGTCGTCTTTGCTGCAGCCACCGCAACTCTGGCACCACCGCGGCGATGCATGGCCTGGGTCCCTGACCGCCATTCGCGTTCGTCTTCTCCGTCAACAACACATCAGCAAAAAAATACGACGCGTCCTCGTCGCCCTCGTGTCGTTCCTGATAATGTACCTGCGGTCCCCGCGGCGCCGACGCGCGATCCCGTCATTCTGCCCTTGATTAGCCGACGCGCTGCGCGTGTCGCACCAAAAGTGGATGTCGCAATAGACGCAAACCAACCGACCGCGGTCGTGATACCGGCCGAGCCGCTGTCAAAACGGAAACAGTTCATGGCCACGCGGTACCTGCCCGCGACGCTCGAGCACATTCGTCTCTCGGGTCTAGGCGAGGACCGGTACCCTCCCGTCGGCCAGCGGCCCACCGACGCGCATTTCTTGTACCCGCGTGCCGGGCAGCACCCGCTCGAGTTTCTAGCGGCAGCCAAACGCGCCCCGTCGTTCTGGTCCAACCCGGACCGGATTCCTGAACTGGCAGTGATTGGCCGGTCCAATGTCGGCAAGTCGCGGCTGCTCAATGCGCTCTTTGGCGCGTCGTCGGTGCGCGTCAAGGACAAGCCGGGACTGACCAAGAGCATCAACTGGTTTAAAGTCGCGGCACCGCTGGGGAAACGGGTGGTGGTGGTGGATATGCCTGGGTACGGGTTTGCGCTGGCCAAGCATGAGCTCCAGGAAGGGTGGATTCCTCTGGTATGTACACCTCTATTATTTTGGTTCGCTCTGAAATTGCTGACATTAAGTGATGTGCAGATGGGCGAGTACCTCGATCGGCCCATGGTCGGCCGGTTACTGGTGCTGGTTGACGCGCGGCATGGAGTCAAGATTGCCGACATGGACTTTTTGGCGGGGATCCAGCAGTACGTGTTTTTTTTTCATTTGGTTGTTGTTATTCCAGGACTCATGGTGGAATATTACAGACACAAGTCGCTGAAAAAGTCGATCGTCATGACCAAATGTGATCTGGTTCCCATGGAAATGCTTGCTCGGCGACACCGGCTTGTTTGCGAGGTACCTCTTTTTTTATTTTCTTATCAGGAAAAAAGGAAAGTACTGAAAGAAATACAATAGGAAGTAGAAAAGTACGGCATTCCGGCAACAGAGGTGCACATGGCATCGTCGTCCACGGGAGCCGGGATCGTTTCGTTGCGAGGTCTTGTCAAGAAGTGGTTTGGTTAAACGGCTGCGCACTGAATACGGTTTTGGAGATGGAATTCCGAGCTGGCCTGCCATGGAAATTGGAGAACGATTTACTTTGAATGGATTTCTCGTGTCCCTATCCTTCCATATGATTTCCAATGGCCATTCTCGTTCCAATGTCAAACCAGTCCGGTTCTCTCGTCGATATTCCAGCCGGTCCATCCATGACCAATTTTTTTGATCCAGTAATGTGATATCCAGCTTGGGTTTCCACTGCCATTCCGATATTCCACCTTTCCAGGGATCCAATATTTCCAATAGATTTCTTTCATTCTAGCTATTTCCACTCATCTCGACCCCGCCGACCGCTCCCGATCCGACGCGTTTGATACTTTGATCCTGGATTCCTGCTTGATCTTAGCCTTGATCCGCACTCGGTCTGGAACTTGCTTTTGACCACCAAAACGACGGTGATTAAATTGAAGAAAGTATAATTGCGTGAGGTCGAGACGGAAAGAAAGAGCGAGAGGGATCACACAGTCGGTGAATTGATCGCGCTTGTACTCGTACTCGCCGCATGTGAGTGGAAACGGTAAATCAGAGTCAACACTTGCAACCATCTGAGACTTGTTGGCCACATATCAAAACTTGGGAAAAGGAGAGGCTCTTTATACCGGTCCTTGAGGAGCCCAATGAGACCAACGAAGGATCCAGACACCGATTCTTGTTTTTGTTATGCTCACCATTGTTGAATGTAGTTTTGATTCCCCGCAAAAAAGTCAAGTACCGGAATGTCGGAATCTTTCCACTCGATTCGGAATGCCGTCAAAACTTGTCCAATATCCCCCTCTTTGTTTTTCCACTGAGTCACAAACTCAGTTGAGCTCCCCATTCGAACGGGAAGTCCACGTGTGTTCATTGAGCAGCCATGATACAAATCTTTTCACATCATAAACAATCTTTTCACATTTCCAAAAACGGACAACAATGTCCACAACGGCCCTGCCACTTGCCCGCGGCGGACGCACGGGGACAACACTGGCACCTCCACGACAGCGGCCGCAATGGCACGATCCACGATCGCGCGCCCTCTCGCCGCCCATGCCGCTGCAGACGACTGAATTGACTGGTATAGCAGAGCGAAGAGCTGCCCAGTCTCCACAACCACCACCACCGGTACCACCGCTAATTCAACCAGTCTCTGCTACTGGCACGACCACTAGTGCCCACGCCGTACTTGATCGCGTGGCGAGCATACTGGACCGATTCAAAGAGAGCAGTGAGAATGGGAATGATGCTGCAATGATCCAGTCACAGGCAGCGTCATCGCTTGCCCGACGAGCGTCAATAGCACTTGCTCACGCGATGCTGGACCACCTAGACCTGACGCAAACCGCTGCGACCATGGTGCACGAGACCGGGATAGACTTGGCGCGATCCGCATCCACCCACCGCGCACTGCGAGCCGCCCTGGACCGCGCCACCTACGACCGCGCCGCCGACGTCCTGCGCACCGCTGCCAGTACCGCGATCCCGCCCGTAACGCCCGAAACTGTTCGCCCAGCTCTCGATCTGTGCCAGTACTTGGGTGTACTTCACGCGCATGCGGCGCTGGGTGGTGCCGCGGCTCTGGCGGCCGTCGAGTTTGTGCGAGCCGCTCGCATGCGTGCGGCATTGCGCGAACGCATCCACCGTGGCCCGGCTCCGTCCGTGTCGCTAGCTCCGGCGGTCGTCGCCGACTTATGGTGCGCAGTTGCGGCACTGGCCATGGGATCAGCTGCTCCAGCTGGCAAACCGGTACCAGCAATGCCATACGGACTGGATCCGTGGGCGGTGGCCGCGGCGCCGGCGGTGGCTGCTCTGGCCTGGGACTGGGATGCGACCGTACTGGCGGTGCCGCCTCCACACGCGTGGATGTCGGCCCTTGGCGCCGTGTCGGATGCTCGGCAGGAACTAGTCGTCTCTGGGTACTACGAGGGCCGGCTCACAGACGAACCACGAGCTGTGATTCCGGTGGCGACACTGGCACCTCCACGACTCAGGGGAGGGACGGTGCAGGAACCGAGTCCCGACGGGTCGCCGACGGGGTCGCGAGCGTCGACGCCGCGCGCAAGCGAAAAGAATTCGCGGCTGCAGCAGCAGCGATTGGGCGGGGCAGTCGAGCTCGCGCATACCCATTCTCAGAACCAGCAGCACCATGGGCGGACCCTACGATCTCACCAACAAGCTTCCTCATCAACTGCCAGCACCACAACTCTTCCGGCACTCCCCGCCGCAGCAACGCGGCGAAAGGATAGCGCGGTCTCGCTCGGATCCGATGCCATGTCCATGACCTCGTTCGCGTCGTCGGTCGGAACTGGTGCGAGTGCATCCAGCCTCGCCGCTCGTCACGCCCATGAGCTCGGATCTTCCGGTTCGGCACATCAGCAACAGCATCAGCAGCTTCAAGCTCGACCAACGCGACTCCATCATGCGCGCACCGCCGTACCCCCTGTCCTCCCAAGTCCTGGATCGTCGGTCACATCTCAACCATGGTTGTCCGCCAAGAGTCCCGTACGCAGCGCTGGCGGGACACCTCACGACCGGTCTCGAGGATCTGTCTCACAACCACAGGCGCGGTCGCCGCAACTACCTCAAGCGCCGTCCCGCCCGCCCCCCGCCAAAACGGGCCGAAGGCGTGTCCCCCCACCACCTCCTGGCCCGCGATCTGCCATCAGCCCTCAAAACAACCATTTTTCTGCGCTCGAGCACGACCAGCAGCAACAACAGTCGTCACCTCAACGCACCGACTTGCCCGAGGTACCCGTTCCGCCCGCGGTACCGTGGCCCCGCCCGTCACATGCCGCTGGCGTCGACGCAACGGTCATTTCACCGGCTACGATAGAAGACGTGTACGGCCCGTTCTACGGCGTCGTCAAGTTTATGGACGTGACCATGTACCAAGGGTGTGTACACTATATATTTTTTCGCAGAGTAGCGCGCGCAAGTACTGACCTTAATGAGAAAAGGTCCCCACTCATTGCATTCTATTGCGACCCGGCGCCAGACCGCCGGCTCATTGTATATCACGCGCACCCGCCGAATAATGGCAGCACTGGAGGAGGCCGGGTGCTGGCGCGCATAGCCCTCACCAAGCCGCTGACGGCGCTCTCGTTCCTGACTCCATCGTCCCCAACATACTCGGTCCATGGGGGTGACTCATCCGACTCGCCCGAACACGCGCAGTGGCTCGTAGGCGCCGACACCGACGCCGACGTGCACGCGTGGCACTGGCCCACTCGGACGCGACGCACCTGGCGCAAGTGGCACCGGCGCGTCGTACACATGGTGACAGGGTTTCCCGGCCGCCGAGACGATGTCGGTGGTGGGTGGGGTGCTCGTGGCGGCATCGTTGCGCGCAACAACCCGGGCGCAGTACTGGTCAGTTGCTCGGCCGACCACAGCGTAAGGGTATGGGGCGTGCGGTCGGCTCCCGGCGAACTCAGCGTGGAGGACGCGGGACGGTGGGCGCCTGAAGACTCGGCGATGGCGAGTGTGGGCGGGAGGGTGGCGGGCGCTGGCGCACCGGCCAGCGTGCACTCCAACGCGCCGTTTTTGGCGATTTGTTTCTCGGGGTGCTCGACCGACGTACGTCTTGTCTGTGGTGCTGCCTATTGGGACGGACGGACGCTCACACACAAATGATCATAGACCCAGCTCCTGATTGCCGCTCAGGCATTCACGGTGCGCGTGTACAAGGCGCGCACGTTAGCGCTGGTGCACACGTTCCACCTGGACACCCACAAGATGGCCAAGTCGCCGTTGGTTTCGCTGACGCTGCTCGCCGACCCTTCGCCTCCCAACGGGTCCCCGGCCGCGGTCGCCGTCGATCTCCCACCGGGCACCTCGTCGACGATCACCGCCGATACGGTTGCCGCACCTGGCTCGTACACGGGCACCAGCGATGCCGTGGTCGCGCCGACATCCGCTGGCACGAATGGTTCCACGATCTTGCTCACGGCCATGGGCGGGTACGTCCGGGCGCTGCACTTGTCGACTGGCACGTTGACGCGCGCGTACCATGCGCGCGAGCTCGGCCGCCGGGTCTCGTCGCCGGTCCCCGCGCTCCACTCTGGCAGCGGGACGAACGGGAGTCTTGGCAGCAACAGTAGTGCCGCGACAGCCGCGGTGATCGCGTCCATGTCCACGTCGGGTGGATCGTATGGCAACGACCTGGCGCGATCCGGCAACGCCGATGGACCAGGCGGAAGCACTGCGTCGCGCGGGTCAGGCGACCCAACGGGCGTCCGCCCGGCAGTATCCCCCTGTGGAACCCTGGTCGCGGCCCCGGGTCACCCTAGCGAGCGGGCAGTGGTGGTTTGGCGTGCGTCGTCGGCCCGAGCGGTCCCCATTCTCCCACGCGGCGAGCCCGTACCGATCGCAGCCACCATGTTGAGTAATGGAGGGAACCGTGCTTCCGCTGCCGCTGATACGGGTGTAGCGGGCGTGGCGTGGTGCGGCGGAAACGACGGCGTGTCGCCGTTGCGGCTGGTGGCGGCCGCGGTCGGGTGGGCCACGGCACCCGGGCTTGGGGGGACAGGCGGCGGTGGATCCGCGGCGGCGGGACTGGCTGACGGCGGGATCGGGATGCGTGCGCGGTCGGCGTTCTGTGTGTGGCGCGTGGGCGAGGTGCGTGGATCCGCTGGGGCAGCGACGGCCGCTTCAGCGCGATCGCCTGGCCGCTGAAATCCTTCCTTTGTACTACCACGCCGATCAAGGAAACCGAGTACGAGAGTGAATGAAAAATAAAATTTACAATGTTTTTATTGTCGCGGTACCCATAGCTTATTGCTGGGTTGCTGGTGCGCCCCATGCAAACGATCCAAAGTCGTACGAGTCATTGCCCGTACTGTCCTCGGCATCCGCCATCTCAATGTCCACGGCCCCACCGACAGTGGTCGACGCCAGCCGCGACTCCATCTTGGTCGCCATCTTCTTGGCCTGCTTGGCGGCCTTCTTGCGCTGCTGGTTGAGGCGCGGGTTGACCGTCGACTCTTCCTCGGTCATGATCACCTGGCGACGAGCAGCGGAAGCGGCAACGGCAGCAGCCGCCACGGCCTTGCGGTTGACGGTGACTTCGGGCACAACCAGCTGGTCCTCCTCCTCATCCGAGTCCTCGTCCATGGCGTCGTCCGAGTCCTCCTCCTCCGAGTCCTCCTCGTCGGAGTCCTGGTCCATGGCATCCTCATCGTCCGAGTCGGCATCGGCGATCGCGGCCGCGGCCATGGCGTCCAAGTCGGCGTCCGAGACCGACGGCATCGCCACGTACTGGCCCGCAGATCCAGCGGCCGTCGCAAGCTTGGCCAAGTCGGCATCAACGTCGAGTTCCGACCCGAAATGATCGACAATCGCCGCAGCGCCGCCGAGATCGCGTTTCGGCGCCACCGAGTAAAACAAGATCTTGCCGTGGTTCCAGTCATTGAGCACCGCGCGTGCCGCGTCCTCGATATCGGGCACCCCACCCTTGCGCAGTTTCCCGCGGGCCTTGCCGACCAAAAACAAGAACTCTTGGACCGAGTTGAATGACGGGATGTTGTACAGCATCATGAGCGTGGGCTTGGATGCGCGGGTCAAGATCAGTTCCACGGGCGTGATCGGGTCCTCGAGCGACTCGACGCGCACGCAGTTGCGCAGCATCACCGCGGCCTTTTCCTTCCACGAGGCGTCGGGCCGTTCGGGAGAGAACACGATTCCGGGACAGTCGAGTAGCTTGATGTTCTTGTCCAAATGGATCTCCTGCACCACGCGCGTCAGGCCCGGGGTTGCGCCGGTCGAGCACACCTTGGCGCGCTTGAGCGAGTTGATCAGCGACGACTTGCCCACGTTCGGGTACCCGATCACGCCAACCGTCACGGCCGTCTTGAGGTCGGCCGACCGCGAGTAGTTCTTGAGCAGCTTGACGAGTGCGTCGGCGCCTATTATTATATTTAGCGTGAGTATAAAGAAGTGGATACACAAAATGAAGGAATTGTACCAATGGACTCGGACGACTGCAACATGGCGTCGGTCGCGTGCTCAATGGACGTGTTGCCCTGCCCCAAGTTCCGGCGCTGCGACTGCGTCGACGCCTTGAACGCGATGGTCGGGAACTCGTGCCGTAAGTACGTGAGCCATTCCTGGACGTTCTCCTTGGGCACCAAGTCGACCTTGTTCAGGATCAAAATCACGCGTTTCCCCGTGCCCGACTCGAGGATCATGTTCTCAATGTGCTTTGCGCGGGTGCCCATCGGGTCGCGGGCGTCCAGCACCTGCAAGATCACGTCGGCCTTCTCCATGATCTTGTTGAACTCGCGGTAGTACGTGCCCTGCGACTGCGCGCGGCTGCTGTTGTCAGAGTACACGCGCACCTGGTCGGGTGGGGTCAGCAGCAACGAGTTACCCGCGGCGGCAGCGACCGTGGCCTTTTGTTGCTTGGCCAGCTGTGCGCGACGCTGCTTGACCTCCTCGGCTTTAGCGGCCTCGCGCTCACGCGACTCGACGATCTGGTCCAGCAGTTGCTGCTTGAACGGCCACAGGTTGGGGATTCCGGGGTCCTTTTTGACCTCTATTTTTGAATATTTCGGTTATAAGTGAGTTTTTGCACAATGGAATGCACTTGTGGAGATGGTAAGCGTACTGGAACGCGCATTCGGGTTCTTCTTGGCCTCCTTGCGCAGCTTGCGGTGGTGCTCGCGCACTTTGCGCTCGATCTTGTACTTTTGCTTGCAGGTGGAGCGCTTGGATTTGGACTTTTTCGCGACCATTTTGAATTGAATATGCGGTTTTTTTTAGGAGTTTCCTGGTGCTGCTAATGTGCAGAAAGTGAAGAATAGTAAATCGTAAAGAGAATGTGAATACCAAAAAAAAAAAAAAAACGTCGGGTGACCCGTTGCCTTTGTCGAAAATTAAATGGGAATTCCTCATCTATAAAATAATGAAATTACATCCACGGATCACGGCCATAACAACTGCCGAAGCTTCCCTCCTACACCACCGCACCGCGATCCGGCGCGTGCAACACCGGATGCGCTCCTCCACCACCACCCTTCACCTCGGATCCGCAACAGCCGCCATGATGCTGTACCTCCTTACATTCGTAGCGTTAACACACGCTACCTCCGCTCCTCTGGACCCGAGCGTCCAAGTCCTGACCGCGAACGACCTCCCCTCATGCCCGGTAGCCGTAGTCTCGGCCATGAACACTTGTCTGTTGAACCGCGCGCAGGAACAAAAGCAGCAATGCGTCCCGCTAAACGTTCCCTCGGCGATTGCCGCGTACATGCGGTGCCAGTGCTCGGTGCAGCACCGGACGTACGTGTGCCTGAACCGGCCCGGGTGCATTTCCCCGCTGGGGCTGGGCGCGCCCAACTCCTCCCCCATGACTTTCCCACCGACGGACCCGACCACCAAGATCACCAACGGCCTGGTCCCACCGATTGCGCAAAAGAAACTGGTCACGGGCATGACGATTTCGCAGTGGTGCGGTGGGGCGGCCGCGCAGGGCGTGAAAGGGCTGAGTATCCAGGGGAGCGAGGTGTGGGTCGATTTGGATGCGGGGTCCACGGGAACCACGTCGGAGCTGGCGCCGACGGCCGCCAAGGATATTACACAGTTCTCTTCTGGAGATCACATGTCTTCAGCATCGGGACTGGAGGCGCTAGTGGTGGCGGCTGTTGTTGGGTTGCTTGGTGCTTGATTTGTTGATGTCTCCAACAGCTCACTTTGGATCCCGACACACCATGAAAAAGCAAGCATGCTCCCAAGTAGCACGCACGCTCAAGTAGCACATAAAATACAATGCAATACAATAATAAAGTTCCTTTGAATTTTACGAAATAAACCAACCATTATTTAGTGGCTCACATATTTGCGGCCCTTGAGCATGCGCCGGGCAAGAATCTTGCGCCCGGCCTTGGACGCAATGCGCGTCAGGAACCCCCACTTGCGCTTGCGCTTGATCACCGACGGCTGGTACTCGGACCCGAACTTGGACATGCACCGCAATTGTTGGAGGCCAAACATGGGCGATTGGGACCATGCCGAGGACGAGGACGACGACGACTGGGCGAGAAGGCTGGCGAGAGACGACGACGCGCCTGCAGTCGTACGCGAGGCGGTAGTGGGCGCGACGGCTGCCGCAGGCCGGCCGGCCATCAATGTGGAAAAGGCGCGAGGGGCCGTCAATGAAGTCGTTGACGCCAATGGAGTCCGGGTCGCGGCGGCCAAGGTCGAGCGCAGGGCAATGCGGGCAAACATTATTCGTTGTATTATTGAGGTATTTTGGGAATGAGAGAAAAATCATTCAAACGGCTGACTTGAGCACCAGGACGTAGTGCTCGGTCATGACCGCCATACTGCGCCAGTCCTCGGTGACCCACGTCGACGCCGCAATCCATGCCGTCGTTGTCCCTTCCCCCACCGCCGCCGGCATTCCGAACGCGGTGTTGTTCTCCGTTGGTCCTCGCCGCGTGAAGGCGCTTCCACGCAGCTCGGCACGCGACAAGTGCAGCGTCCGCATCACCGGTGGTCGACCACCATCATCCTTGGGTTCCGAATCGGCCGCCATTGGCTTTGCTGGTGAGGACGAGGACGCAAACAACTGCTCGATGTGCTCGGGGCTCGGGCAAAACAAAACGGGTGCAATGGTCGGTATATCCCCAACCGCGGTTCTCCCGGCCATAGTAACCACGTTGAGCCGGCTACCGTCGTTGCTTCCGGACGTAAAGTACTTGCCATACGCCAGCAGCTGTTCCGAGACCCACCCCGAGATGGGGATGGCGTCGTGGACCTTGAATGCCGTCGCGGTGGTCGGGGGCTCATCGGACTTGGACACGGTAACGTTGGGCCGCGGCAACGTGATCAGGTCCAGCGAATCCAACCCGCCCATGTTTGACCGCGACCGCCCGGCAATCAGCTGGTGCCACCGCCGCCGCGCCCACGGCTCAATGGTACCCGCCGCGTGTCCGACCGCATCGTCGCCCGCGGCATCGTGCCCAGCGACGGGCGGGAACGGCCGCACAGCCACCTGTTCCTCCATGATCCGCGGCCGGTACCACGGCTTGTCGTACAGCGCGTGGACCTGTTGCGTCCCGTTCTGGCCCAAGTCAATGGCTTCGGCGGCCACAATCGGGGCGTGCACGTCCGCCGGGACCGAGTACAGCCACAGAGCACCGGGCATAAACGAGACGACGATCCGGGATAGAGTTGCGTGCAGGCCGTCGGGCGCGAAATAGTAAAAATTGGGGTTGGCGCACAGCCGGTGGGTGGCGATGCACTCGAGCCCCAAGTAAAGCGGATCGTCTTCGGAATTGGCGTTGTCGGTGGGTGCCAGCGGTGGTGGTAAGCGCAGGTAACATACGGTCAACACGCCGTCGTCGCGGTCAACGTACGATAACAGGTACACCCCAGCGGCCATGCGGTAGTACTTGGCAGACTCGGATCGCGGGTGAAACGCGTACGTGTATACCACACGACGCTGTTGCTTCTGTTGCGAGTTGCGGTACTTGAAGAGCACCAGGGTCGCCGGTAACCCGAGCCAGTGGTCGATCCGCCCTGCCAGCATCACCACCACCTGGTCGGCGACGTCCACGCCCAGCAACCGCGTTCGGATCCCGGCCCGAGCCGCGCCGATCGCCCCATGGGTGCCCAGATCATGCAAGGTGATGAGCTGGCCGCGGCGGTCTGGGACAACGACGGGTTCATTTTCGGGGTGGTTGAGGTGGTGGTGGTGGGCGATCTCCTCGTCGCTGTCGTCACTGTCGCTGTCGCCGCCAGCAATCCCGCCCCAGTGCACGAGCACCAAGTCGATGGTCTCCAGGGAGTCGGCGTCAAGCACGTACACCCACTGCTTTGAGTCGTTAAAGTCATCCAGCGATGTTTCGTCGGCCAGGACCGCCAGCGCGGGCTTTAATGGAGCGGCGGCATCATGGAGCGGGTGGTCGGCCACGATCGACCGGTATCGCACGCGCCGGTTGTTGCCCGAGTCGGAAGGCACCGCCGATAAGATGTCAATCGAGTACCCGGGCGTCTGTATCTTTTCCATGCCAGCAGCAGCAGAAATGGTAGCAGCAGCGTCATCCAAGCTCCACGTCCTTTCCACCGCCACCTGATCGCAAAACAAGTCTCGCCACCGGCCCGGGAAATCGCGCACTTTCGGGCGGCGATTATTCCAGTCGCGGATCGTGTCGCGGTTCCAGGTCAGGTACGCCGCGTGCCAGACATCGTCGTCGTCGTACGCGACAGAGCGCATTCGCCGGCAAGTAGTGGCGGCGCGGGCCAGCGACCGTAAGGCCAATGTGCGGCCGAGATGGGCCAGGATGCGGCCTAGGATATCGCTAGGTAGGTCGATGAGCGTGAGTGAAGTGGTCGTCATTTGTGGACAAAAAGGTGATTCATTCATTGCGTTGAAAGAGAGATGTAAACACAGAGCTACTCCTCGGCCTCGACCGCCGCCGCCACCGACTTGGACGATGGAGCGGACGACTTGGAAGACGATCCGACATCCGGAGAAGTGGCTGCCATCAAGTTGGCCTCGGATCCCACCAACACCCGCACCATACTGGAGACCGCGCGCACCACCGAGATAAACCGCTTCACCGTCTCCACCACCTGCGGCGTGTCAGCGGGACCCAGGGCCGAGAACTTGGTGTGCCGGAACGTGATGGCCAGCAATGCCTGCAACGGGATCGGCCGCACCGACTCGCGGTCAAACGCATTGACCACTTTGGTCACGGCCGTCTCGCACTCGCGGTGCTGGAGCCGCGTGGTGTCCTTGACGCGGAAATCGAACTTACTGACTGCGCGCTGCACCGCCACGGGGAGCGACGGCAGCGCGGGCGTCGACACGTTCCCCACTTGGTTGTCGCCGTCGCCGAGACGGTGTGCATGCAGCAGCGCCGCGCGGTTGGCGTTGGTATACGTCAGCAACGCATTGGCCACGTCCAAGATGCGCGACCGGATATGCTCGGGCAGCTCCTCGGCGCCGGCCAGCGGCTCGTGCGCCAAGTGCCGGATGCGGAACGACAGCGGCAGCTCGGTCTCCACTCCGCGGTGCTGTTTCGGCAACGTAATGACCGACGTCTTGCTGATCGCGACCGAGTCGTACTGGATCCAGTTTTTCGGGTGCTTGACAAACACCTTGGCGGCCTCGTCGTAGACAAACTTGGCAACGTATTCGCGCTCGATCGCCAGCGCTTTCGGCAAGTTATCGTCGAGCGTAAACGACGCGACCACCTTGAGCACCGACGTCTTGGTCAACTTGAACGCCTGGCCTTTAAGCAGCCGCACCAGCGCGTCCTCGGCCGCCACGGGCATCGACACCGCGAACGATCCGCGGATCTCGCGCGCGTCCGCCGCCACCATCACGTCCGCGGCAGTAAACGCGCGGACCGGGTTGTTCACGGCTTGGGCCAGCGGGCCGTTGATCTTTCCGGCCGGGTAGCACGTCATGCCGAAAATCGCCTTGAGTTTCATCACCGTGCCCTCAGCCGCCGTCAGAAGCATCTCCTTGTTGCGGCGAGCAATCATGCGCGCAATCTCGTCGATTGACTCGGGCGCCAGCAGCCGGATCCCTTGGCGGCTTGACGTGTTGCGGTTGCGCCCGCCCAAGCCTCCGCGAGTTCCCAGCGACAGCTGGCTGAACGCGCCCTTCAAGCCAAACTCATCATCGCTCTCGTCAGAGTCAGAGCCAGAGTACCCCTTGTGCGTAACTTTATCGGGGGCCGCGCACAGCAAGTAGTAAGGCCCGGGCGCGTCCAGGGCCAACGGAATCGTGCGCATCAGTTCGCGGTTGACCAAGCGAGTCCAGCACAGCCGCTGGGTGGGCGACTCGGCGCCCAACAGGTGATAAATATCGCCGAACGTCCAGTTAATGGGCGTGCTGGTCAGCACCATGAACAGCGCCACAAACTTGCGCCGCTGCGCCTCGTACTCGCTTGAGACGGGGCGGCGCGGGGAAATGGTCAGTGCCGACGTGTTGGGATCCTCGGCGGCGACAGGAACCACGTCGTGCACCTTGAACGAGAGCGCGGGGTACCGACGGTTGAGTTCCTGGACATTGACGGCCTTGGGGCCAATCAATTTGGCGCCCAGGGACGAGGGGAAGGGTTGGCTGGTCCAGGAGGTCATGATTATATTTTTGAGTGGGATATTGATGCGCAAGGCGAAGAGAAGTGGGCGAGGGGAAAAGGAGCCATGAGATTTTATAGGTCGAGAGAGTGGACAAAACGTGGCCAAGTGGTGGAATGCCACCCAAATGCGAAACAAAGCTCAAGGACAAGAGCAGCGACTGACCGACTCGAGCGGCTGCGTCGGATTCAACGGCAGCAGCACTTTCCACGACACGCCCGGCCCGACCAATTTTCGAAACTTGATTTTCGAAAACCCCTATGATCCCCCTGAGTCGTTGAAACTGGTCACTGTTGGTCTTTGCCGTCGCCACCGACGCCGGCCCTTCGTTCGGGTGCATGGACGTCGTCGACTGGTCGGCGATTGCGGCCGCTTCTTCCTCGAGCATATGGCGCCGCACCGAAGCTTGTCGCTGCTCCTTTCGCTGTTTTCTGGTGAGGATAGGGGTCTCTAGCGGGGTTGTGGGCGTTGCAGCGTTGGCGTGGAAAAGCCATTCCTGTCACTACGCTCATCCTCCCGTATTTGTTCTTGCTTAAATTCAGCAAATGACCGCTTCCGGTTCCACGGGCCCGTGCTGCCAGCAGCAAATGACGTTGTCGTGGTTGAAGGAGAGCGGAATGCATCGGTGGAGGAACTTTGGTGAAAGAAACGCGGGCGGGGTTTGGACGTCGAACAAGTACTGGCGGCGGCCACCTGGCACGCGCGCCGGAGGGCCGCAAGCACTGGCTGGCCGCGGTGATATATTACCGGAGGTGGTGGTGATCTGCGGTGGGAATCAGGTGCAAACATATTTTTTGGGGATGAATGAATGAAATATATGTGTTGCTGCAAAATGAAAGAAGAATGAAGACGACGACGACGACGACGACGACGACGACAGGAAAATATTTATATGTATGGACATCGGGCCCAGGCTAGGAAAAAGTGTGGGTTGGATGGGGTACGGCACTGTGGGGGATTCGAAAGAAAGGAAAAAGGCTGCCATCACCTCAACCGCCACGGGCCCGTGAGAGAAGGAAGAAGGAAAGAAAGAAAAAAAAAAGAGAAAAGGTCACTCGGCGACCATCGACCCAAAGTCCATGGCAATGGACCACACCACGGGCCGGTTCGTCGCCACCAGCACCGTGGACACGCGCTCGCCCTTCCGCAGCGACGGTGCGTCGGGGGCCCCTTCCGCCGCCACGAACGACGCGCAGTCCGACGGCGACTCGGGCAGCGGCATGGCCGACGCCGACATGGGCGATGTGCCAGCCGACGCGGTGGCTGCGGCAGCGGCAGCAGCGGCGGCAGCCACCATTTCGGGCAGCGCGGGCGCCGGGTGGTACGTGACGGCAATGGGCGGCAGCACTGCATCCACGGGCGGCGGGAGCGGGGATTCGGTGAGTTGCCGCGACAGCAGCGACGCGTGCAGCGGGACCGGCGACAGCTTGATGGGGATGGGCGACGCGGGCTCGCTTCCACCACTTACTCCTCCGCCTACTCCTACCCCTCCTACAGGCGCACCCAACGCTCGCGCCACGTCCGTCGGGCCAGTTGACGATGACGATGAATCCGACCGGGTCAGGTCCGGAGCCGACGACGACGCTGAGGGAGGGGACCCGGCCACCATTGCCGCCCACTTCTTGGGCACGCGCGGCTTCAAGTGCGCGCGGTCCACCTGGTTGCACGCCGAGACAAACGACGCCATGGCCAGCGGCAGCGCGTCGCAGTTCCACACCAGTCCGCGCGTCGACACTGTCGCAGGCCCGTCCAGCGGCAGCAGCCCACAGTGCGGGCCTTCCAGCGGCGCCATGACTCCAATCGAGTGTGTACCGGGCGGAAGCACCGTCAACGCGTTGGCGCCGTCGAGCACCGTGACGCGGCGGGCCGGGTTGGCCGCGGCCATGGCGTGCAGCGTGTGCACGATCCCAATCACCTGGTCGAACCGGCCATCGGATCCCCCCAAAATCAGCAGGTCCAACGGTGTCGTCGACATTTCCAGCTGGTGTTGCAAGTCCACCAGCGACGTGGGATCCGCGTTCCCCCCCGTCGCCGAGGCCAGCGACGACATGGACGACGCAGTGGACATGGACGGCGACGTGGCCTGCGATCGCACGGTGCCCGATCCGCCCCACGACCGCCGGCGCTCGATCGAGTCCACGACCGCCACGCACTTTTGCAGGTCGGTGGTGTTCTGGCAGCTCGAGTGCTGCACGCGCGCCCCCAGCCGCCGGTAAAACGCTACCACCTCGGGCCGGGCAGAGTCCATGTCGCCCGCAATCACGTGCGGGACCAGTCGGTTTTGAAGGGCCGGAGTGGACGCCAGTCGGTCGTGCAGCCGGTTGGCACCGCCGTCGGCACACAGCCGCCACTCGGCATTGAGCCAAAGGTCCTGTAAGACGCCGGCCGGAATCGCGTCCAGTGGGCGGTTGACAATCACCAGCGCAAATCGGCGCTGGCCACTTGCGGCGGGGCGCAAGTAGTGGTGCAGGCCATGAGCGTAGTCGGCGGCGGTCGAGGACGACGTTGCCTTTGGCGATGAGACCGACATGGGCTCAGCTGAAAAGATGGCAACCGGCCGGGGCGGCGGGGTGGTGGACGGCGAAGGGAGGGTCATTTTTTTTGCTATTGCTAATTGTAATTGGATTTTGGATTTGATATTTGCGATGGCGAAACGGAAGAGCTGCTCTTTTGAAGTTCGTCGTTTTTGCAGGTCGGGAACGTCCGGCCGTGGTGTCAGTTTTTGAGTTCCGTTTTGTATGAGACTGCGCGATGTGTGAAACGAATGCCATTGCGTGCACGACTTCACATAATTGCGCCTTCATTGGTCATACCTTCCCACATTCCAATGGTATTCAAGGACAGTATTTTCTTTAACAAATGGCGACTCCAAAAAGTTGACTGCTCAGTACTTTTTCTTCTCGTCCACACTGTGTTGTTTTTGATCCATAGTCAGAACCCGATCGCCCAATAAAATATGAAAACAACAAATGTACCTGATGCCTCCAGGACCAAGGTTGACCAGCAACAGGAACCCGCCCATGATCGACAGGGTCTGGAAAAAGTCGTACTTGATGTAGTCACTATCAATTTGATCAGAGTGAGTATACCTTCAAATATATAAAGTATATAAAATGCATACCGCTGAGGGTGCGTGTGGTGCAGCGACCACCAGTTGTTCATGACCACGTTAAACAGGCTCAAAAACATGATCAGGAACAGCGCCGACCACTTGGCCTTGAACCCGACCGCCACGCCCAAGCACGCGACTGCGCCCACCACCGACACTGCCGCGCGCAGCAGCGTGAACTCGCCCGCAAACATCAGCGAAATGAACAGCAGCACCAGCAGCACGCGCCCGCCGAGCTGCAGGTACGTCGACCGGTCGGTCTCGGACAAGTTGGGAAGTCCAGGGAAGTACGACTTGCGCGACTTAGCGTACCCTTCCGCCAGCAGCATCAACAGGCCACCCATCACCGACAGGTTGCGGATAAAGAATGCAAAGTCAAACAGCAACCCGTACCCGATCGATTGGGAGACAATCACCGCAAACAGGCCGCCGACGGCCAGGTTGGTGCGCTTTTGGGCCATCGCCATGACCGAGCAGACGAGCATTGTCAGCTATTTTACATATATTTATATGAGCACATGTACGCGTAACATATCAACAAGTTAAAAAGTGTACATACCACATTCACCAGCAAGAACGAGTGCGAGACGCCCCACGGCATCCCACGGTGCTTTTCAAGGTACCACAGCTGGTCGTCCCACTGGGAGACAATGCGCAGCGAGTCCTCCAAGAACGTGACCACCAGCAAGAACCGGGCCAGCACCGGCAGGTACGGCTTGAGCGGAGACCCGATCCGGTCCACCGTGTCCTCGACGCGCGCCGCGAACGGCTTGAATTGGTGCAGCGACGACATGATTGTTATTTTTTCTCTCTGAAGTCGGCGTCAAAACTTGGAAGAGCGGGAGCGTGTGGCTGAACTCTCTCCATCTCTTGACTGCTCCACACGCGTTTGCCAAAATCCCACTCAATTTTTTTGCAAGTACGATCGGCCAGCGTGGCAGCGCAAAAAGACAAAATAAATTAACTATGCTGCATTATTGTACATTGTTTCGCGCCGGGGCAGGCAACACAATAATGTCCACGTCCGGATCGTCCTTGTCTCCGAGATTTCTGTACAAAGATCATAAGTAACAATCGAAAAAAAAAAAAAAAAAAGCAGAAGGGCAGATCGTACGAAACACTCAGCGGCGTGATAAACACAAACTGCTCGTCCGACTTCTTGGCCGCGTCCATCAGCAGCTCCATCGTCACCCGCCGGTTCACCTCGTCCATGTACACGTCAAACTCGTCCAGGCACCGGATCGGGCTCGGAATCGTGTCCCACAGCGCCAGTAGTAAGCACACGGTCGAAAACGACTTTTCGCCGCCCGAGTAGGTGCGGATCGACCGTTCCTTCGAGTCCGCGTGCCGCCGCCCACCGCCGCCCTTGTTGTTGGAAGTGGGCGCAGAAGCAGCCGCATCGACCAGCGCGGCCGCATGCGCCTGCATGTCGGTCACCACCGTGAGCGCGCCATTGGCATGGTCAAACTCGAGCGTCGACTCGAACCCGCGCTTGGCCATGCGCATGCGGAACGCGGTGGCGGCCTTTTGCGACACGTGCGCGACAATGGTCGCCTGCTGGCTCGACCGCTGGTACGCGGTGCGGCGCAGCCGGTCCATCAGGTTGTTGAGCTGCGCCGTCTCCAAGTTGGCGTCTATGAACGCCTTCTTGGCCCGTGCAAACGCCGCGTCGGCCGCGGCCATGTCCAGGGCCTCGACCCCAACCTCATCCTCGATCGCGCGCATCTTGGCCCGGCCCGTGGCGTTCAGCCGGTCCAGCGTCGGGCGGTCCAGGATCGAGTTGGGCCGACCGGACCCGATCTGCGCCGCTGCGGCCACAATCACGGCCTCTTGGTCGGCAATCTGCCGCTCCAGGACCCGGTAGGTCTCCTGGGCGCGCGCGACCTCGCGCTGCGCGACGCCAATCTGGCGCTCGACGCGGGTCTTGATTTTCTCGGCCTCGTTTACCAGTCGCGCTTGCTCGCGCTTGCGTGCTTGCACCTCGCCCACCATTCTGTTGATGCGGCTGAACTCGGCCTGTGCAGCTTTAAGCGTGGCAGTCGCCGTCTCGAGCGCCGACTCCATGAGCGGCAGCTGCAGCCGGATCGCCTCGGCCGCCTCGGTGGCCTCGCGCACCTCGGCCTCGAGGATCCCGATTTCGGCCGACGCGTCCTCGGCCAGCTCCTCCTCGAGCGTGGCCACTTGCCGCGCGCGCTGCCGTTCCAGCTGCTGTGCGCGGCGGTACGCGATCGTCGCCTCCTTGAACCGCGTGTCGTAGCCGCTGGTCTCGTAGTGCAGCCGCGTGAACAGCGCGTCGGCGTCCGCGTACTGCGCCCGCACTGCCGCCAGTTCCGCCTCCACCTGCTGTGGGTCCTGCTGGCCGTTCTGGAGGCCGAACGGGCACGACCGCCGGTTCATGTCCCACATGCGCGGCGCCTGCAGCCCGAGCCGGCCCGACCGAGTGCCCACCTGGTACCCGTTCGGGATATATACGCTGTCGACGTTGGGCGGTAATCCGTGGCGGGTCTCTTCCTCGGCCTGCCGGCGGTCCTCGATCAAGATGCGCCGCTCAATGTTGAGGTTAATGCAGAGCACCTTTTCCACCGCCGGGTGCGAGATATCCACCGAGTCCAGGATGGACAGGAACCGCGCGTCGGGTAGCTGCCCACGCAGGTCCAGCGGGCGTGCCAGATCCGTGATGAGGATGCGCGCACTCCGGGCCAGCTTGTGGTGGTCCAGGATGCGGTATAGGCGCTCGCGGTCGACGGCGTTGCCGACAATGTAGTCGGACATGGCCGGGCCCAGCACCATGCGCTGCACGTCGAGCCAGGCGCGTCCAGCCTCTCCTGCGCGGCCGGTCGTCTTGGGCTTGACGTACCGTCCCAGGGGCCCAATGGGGTGGGGGCCCGTCCACCCTTGGTCGCGCTCGATTTCGGCCACGGCGTTAGCAGTCCCGCGTCCCCACGTGTTGAGCACGTTCGCCGATGCGTCGCGGATGCGCTCGAGGGTATCCCCGAGCCGGCGAGACTCGTAGTGCAGGTGGTCGCGGTCATTCTGCGCCGCCGCCAAGGGTGCTGCCGCGTCGGCCAATGCGCGTTGCATGGCAGCGGCCTCGTCCTGCAGCCGCGTCTGGTCGGTGCGCGCGCGGTCCAACACCGTGCGGGCCTCGTCCAGCTGCTGCGCTTTCCGCGCGCGCGCCGCCTGGCCCTCGCCCGATAACTTGGCCTCGGCCGCGCGCAATGCGCGCTCCGCCGCTCCTTGGGACGCGGCCGCGTCTTGCAAGTCGTTGCGCAGGCCCGAGATCGACTGGTCCACTTGCCGCTTGTCGAGCGCGGCGGCCTCGCGCGTGGTGCGTGCCGCTTCCACGTCGGTGGTACTAATTTCGACCGCGGCCTGCTCCTCAGCGACCGCAACCCCACGCACCGCTACCGCCAAATCCTCGTCCGTCAACCGCTGGACGTTCGCGGCAGCAGCATCAATCTCGGCTTGTTTCCCGACGAGCGCGCCGCGCATATTGTTGAGGTTGTTTTCGAGCTCGGCGATCCGGCACCAGTCAAACTGCGCCATGACCCCCGCCAGCTGCTCCTTGTACCCGTTGTACGTGCGCGCCTTATCCATGCGGTCTTTGGCCTCGTCGCGCTTCATCTTGAGCAGCTTCAGCGAGTCGTTGATGCGCTGCAGTTTGA
This sequence comes from Blastocladiella britannica, assembly GCA_025349905.2. NCBI lineage: Eukaryota > Fungi > Blastocladiomycota > Blastocladiomycetes > Blastocladiales > Blastocladiaceae > Blastocladiella > Blastocladiella britannica. The sequence goes on from MU624686.1 coordinate 24,626, forward strand.
CACTCGACTCGGCCAGCTTGTCACCAATCTGCTGAAAGCACTCGCGCGCTTTAGTGATATCGGCGCCATCGGCAAAGAACCGGTACAGCGACTGCGGGTTGGACGACATCAGAAACTCTTTGGCCGCGTCCTGCGTCAGCCACGTCAGCGTGTTGGTGACGTTGATCCCGAAGTGGTCGGTGATGCGGCCCAGCTCTTTTTTTTGGTTGGAAATGGTGTTGCCCGAGGCCGACTTGATGGTGTAAGACCCGGACCCCGTGGCGACAATCCGCCGGGTGATCAGGATCTTGTTGCCGTAGAGCTCGGGCCGGTATGGGTCCACGGCCGAGTTGTTGATGCGCAGGGTGATGGAGCAGTACCTAAATGTTTAGATGGGAATGAGGGCACTTGACTCAAAGCAATGTAATTGTGGAAAGACGGGACGTACGGCTTGCCGTCCTGAATGAGTTTGGACAGCTTATCGCCGCGACCGGTCGACTTGGTGTCGCCGCCGAGCGCAATCATGATGGAGGCGAGCACGGCCGATTTGCCCGAACCGTCTGAGTGTCAAAATCCACTCATGAGTGATTTTTTACGCGAATAAATAAATAATAGCGGTGTAAATACTCTGGCCATTCAAAAAGTTGACTTTGGGCCCAAGCGGAACCGTGAGATTGTCGTGGGTCAAGAAGTTGACGAGCGAGACTTCCTCAATGGATCCGGGAGTGCGGGCAGCGTCGAGCGCGTTCTTGGCGCCGAGACGCATCGAGACGCCGCCACCGGACGAGGTGCCCTGGGTGGCGCGGCGGCGGCGGGCGCGGGACGCGGCGGCATGGTCGGCGGAGCCATCGAGGTCGGCCCGGGCGCGTTTGGCGCGCGTCGAGGGCGTGGTCGCCATCATGCGTGGTGGATGGTCCTTTTCGTTGAATTTGTTAATGCAAGAACGACGATTGCTTTGAGATGTGATAAAAAAAGCGAAGAGAAGTTCGAGACCATCGCGCGAGTGGGATGCAAGCTCACGTGTGGCTGAAAAAAAAAAAAAATTCAGACACTTCAGACCATCATGCTACTGGGACGGGGCGGTCACAAAGGAGGACGGGTGTCTCTCGAAGGCCTAATCGATTAGGGATGTGAGGAAGACGAGAAGGGAAGACGAAATGAAGTGAGAGAAGAAGTGCCACGCTGGCTCTGGGTGTCTCTTTGGATTTCAACGCTGCTCGTACCAAATATCGATACCGCTCTCGGCTCCTCGATCGACCCTCAAGAGCACCGCCCCGAAAACCCTCTCGCAATAGCAGAAAAGAAATAAAATGTTCAACCCACCCGCCGGCGTCCCGTACGGCTACGCCCCCGCTGGTGGAGCAGGAGCAACCTCAGCACCCGGCCCGTCGGCCCCGCCGCTCATGCACCCAGTCCCGATGCCCGCGTCGCGCACCGCCCAGCAACCCAACCCGAACCAGCAGCACACCACGGCCGGCGGGTCCGGCGCCCCCTCGCCCGCGCCCGTGACCACCCACCACACCGGCGCGTCCAGCACCGGTGGCGGCGGGTACGGCAGCCACTTGCACGCTCCGCAGCCGCACCCGCACGGTGGCGGCGGTGGCGGTGGGATTGCCGCCCACCACTTGCACGGGTACACGCCGTCCCCGGCGCCTTCGATCGTGTCCACCGGCACTCCTGGGCCCGCATACCACCCGGCCGCGTACCAGAACCAGTACTCTGCGCCGCAGTATGGATCGTCTGCTGCTTCGGGGGCGCACCAGTACCCGGGGTACGCGCCAGTCGCTGCGCCGGCACACCAGCACATGCACCAGCCGCCGTCGTCGTCATCGGCACAGTACCCGTCTTCGCACCAAGGCGGAGGCGGCGCCGGCGCAAATGCCTCGGGCTGGTCCACGCTCGGGTACACGCCCATCACCCCTGCGCCGTCGACGTCCATGGGCATGGGCATGGGCATGGGCAATGGCGGCAACGGATCGATGGTCGGGTCCCCACCGGCATCCGTGTCGTCGTTTGGCGCGCTTGGGCCGTCCATGTCCACATCGGGGCCCGGATCAGTGTACGGTGGGAGCGCCGCCGGATCGCAGGCGTTTGGCCCACCGCCCACCACTGCCGCCCAGCCGGCCATGATGGGATCGGGATACTTTTCCGGCAGCCAGGGCAGCGTTCCGTCCTCGCAGCCGCAGCCGCCGTTTGGAGTGCCCGCACCGGCGTCGTCGCCCGGGTACGGCCAGCAACCGCAACCAAACAACTATGGCATGGGTCAAATGGGCGGACAGATGGGTGGCCAGATGGGCGGACAGATGGGCGGTCAGCAGCAAGGTGGATTCGCTGGCGGTCAACAAGGCGGGGGCAGCGCGTTTGCCCAGCCGTTTGCCGCATTTGCCATGGCGTCGCTGATGGGCATGCACGATCCCACGGGCCAGATGGGCATGAACATGGGCGCCAAGGCCGCGAGCGCTGGCCAAGAGTACCTGAACCAAAACGTACGTTCATATTTCTTTCTTACGACCTTTCTTCTTACTCACAGACGCCGTGCATATGGACCGAACAGCTCAACCGCTACGTCAACGTGCCGCACCTCAAGTTCTATTTCAACGTCGACAACTCGTACGTGCTCAGCAAGCTGCGCCTGGTGCTGTTCCCATTCCGCCAAACGGTATATGATCTCCTTCTCTTGCCTTTACTTCAAGACCACAAAACTGATTATGTAATCAAATAGCACTGGACTCGTATCACCATGCGATCCAACCCATCCGCCCCCTACGGCACCGGCACTCCGGCGCCCATGCACGGTGCCGCGACCCCGGGCCCCGCCGACTACCGCCCGCCGCGCGAGGACCTGCTGTCGCCCGACCTGTACATTCCGACCATGGCGTTTGTGACGTACATTTTACTGTCGGGTCTTGAAATGGGCACTCGCGGGCAATTCCACCCGTCCGCGCTTGGGCTGGCGGCGTCCACGGCCATGTTCCTGGCCGGATTCTTGGTGGTACTTATGAAACTCGGCGGATACTTGCTGTCGGTGTACCCGGCGGTACCCGTGCTGGACGCGGCCGCGTACGCTGGGTACATGTTTGTGGGCGTCGACATGTGCATTGTGGCGGCAATGCTGGCCCCCGCGGTCGGACTCGGGGTCGCGTACTGGGCGGTGCTCGGGTACGCGGTGGTGGCCGCATCGTGGTTCGCCATGCGCGCGCTCAAGCCCGCCATTATCACTGCCGCTATGGCGCCGTCGGCGTCGGCTGTCGGCAGTGGACCGGGCGGCATGGGCCCTGGTGGTTTGCACGGTGGAAACGCGATGGCGGCTGCTGCGGCCGCGGGGTACGACCCGGCGTACTTGCAGCAGCAACAGTACATGGCGGCTGCGGGCGCCGGCGGGATCGCGTCGGCGTCGGCGGGACGCAAGCGCAAACTCAACTTGTTGCTGGCGGTGGTCGCCTTCCAGGCATTCGCCATGGCGTGCTTGGTCCCGTGGAGCGGAGTGCGTGCGGCGGCGATAGGGACAGGGCCGCTGGGCGCTGGCAACGGCGGGTTTGGAGCCGCGGTGCCGATCGCGTCTGCTGCTGATCCGGCGGTGGCGGCTGCTGAGGCGATTAACAAGCGGGGCACCTGGTGAGTACAACACGGCAAACAACGAATATATTTTTTTTTTAGTGATCCTTTTTCAATTGCTTGGGTTTGGCCTTGGTGAGCTTGGTAGGATTGGGCTTCAGCTGCGATTTCTTTTCGGCGACGGGTGTGGGCGACGAAGACAGTGACGCGAGCAGTGGGGACGGTGACTGGAAAGGAGACTTTGAGGGCGGTGGCTGCTGGGACAGTGTCCGTGTTGCTCGTGCCAACAACAAGCCCGGTGACTGCCGGGAAGGTGATGGCAGCGGTCGTGACGGCGGGGGTAGTGGGAGTAGGGGCGCCGACTCTGTGGGTGGCGATTGTTGGGGCGACAAACGAGCTGATGGCGACGGCCGGGGCGGCGACGGCGGCGACTCGAGCAACGCTGGTGCCTTTGGAGAAGGTGGCGGCGACGACCGCGATGGCTGCAACGACCAGGACGGCTGCGACAACCGCGATGACTGCGATGACCGTGGTGTATGTGGGAACGCCGATCGTGGCGGCACTGACCACGGCGGCGCCGACCGGTGGGGCGACGAAGGCGAGGGCGATGGAGGTGAGGGCGACGAAGGCGACTGCGAGGGCAATGTCTTCAGGGGCGAGGACGGCGAAGGTGAATGCGATGACAGTGACTGCGACGGCTGAGCCACCGCTCTCGACTTCCTCTTGGAAGCATTCCAGGCGTCAAATCTTGCCCAGATCCCGTCAATGCGTTGACCGTGCTTGTTAAAGAGAGCTTGCGCACCAGGATCTCGGGATTGCTGCAACTTCACATTGTTGACAGTGAGCAACGTGTTCCAGAGCTTGATATCGGGTTGCACGTTCTTGAGCGGCAGGATGCGCTCGCCCACGGCAAGTGCCAAGTCGAGCCGCTCAACGCGCAAATACGCCTCGACTGCCGACGTCCAGACGTTTGTACCGGTACCACCCCAGGGAGCCGCCTCGATCTGGGCCGTCACACGCTGGAGAACTGCCAGGTCGCCCATAAACCCACATGTGTCCAGGATGCTGGATTGCGCTTGAAGGGTGGGAATCGCGTCACGAGCCAAGACGCTGTCCCACACCTCGATGGCCTTGTGTTGGCGTCCAGTCAAGTTGTACCCCTTGATCAAAACGGATTCAGATGAATCAATTTGCAAGTAGGCAGAGTGCAGTCCAAGCAGTGGGCGGAGAGCCACGATTTGGTCAAAGCCAGCCGGGTCGCGACGGTCCGCCATGTAGTTCGAGAGGCGCGACCATGCCGCGCCAGGTACTGGTACACCATACTTGGGCAGCTGGAGCAAGGCGGCGATTGCCTAGACCACATCATCGCGAGTCAAGAGACGCTCGATTTCCCTCGACACCACCCCTTCAGAGATGGCCACATCACCGGAAACACGGCGGACCGCAGCCAATCGGCGCGCCACGTGTTCGGGCGAAAGCGTGCCCCTGTCCAAGTCGTCTTCGAGATGGATGATCAAATTTGACGATGCCTGGATGCCAAGATCGCCAACTATATGTACAAGAGAGCGTCCACTGCCATATCAAAACCAGACAGGCGGCCCAGCATCTGCACCGCGGTAGCCATAAACGGTATTGTGATGGCCACATCTATTGCCGAATTTTTATGCGCTTCGATTGCGGCATTGTACAGGCCCAATGGCGGCGTCGCGATCGTCTAGGTCCCCCAAACTATCCATGGTAAACGTCATCAGCTTCATGTTGGGTTGCAGCTCCGGGTGCGCGTAGATCAGGCCCAGGGCGCCATTCAAGTCGCCCATTTTGTGCTGTAACGCGGCCAGCGCGCCAATGGCGTCTGCATCCAATGCTACCCCATTTTGCTTTGCGAGTTCCGCGACTTTGCATGCTGGCTCGAGCTTCCAATGTTTGGAAGGAACGTCATGAACCCCGAGAATAAATGCGGCACAAGAACCGGATTCTCTGGTCGCGCCTTGCGAATGGAATAATTGCAGCATAGGTGCCGCCCGAATCATTTCCTCCAGCAATCCAATTGCAGCATCGGAGTTGCTCTGGGTGTACACTTCAAGCACTGCCTTATTGGCCAGCGGCGACCCGAACTGGTGCACCAAGACTCCAGCTCTCAACCCCTGCTTTGATTACACCAAGCGCTCCTGGGCCATCGCCCATGTGACTGTGGGCAACGGAAATCGACGTGCAGAGCTCCAGGTTCAAGACCTCGGGTTCGCTTCCCGGATGTGCCGATGCATGGTGATGGCGGCATTGTACATTTGCTGCACCGCGTTAATCGCTCTCGGTGACGGTGTGCCCCCGTGCCAAGTATTCGGCCATATACCGCTGGTGACGCTCAATCAGCGCGTCAGCTAGCGGCACCAGCGCTTGTTTGCGTCGACCCATGGCGTGGGCAAATAATCCATATATTCCACCTTCGTCTTTCCAGTTGGACGACCACGGGAATTGACCATTCTTTATCACGGTCGTGTCAAGGCATTTCGCGACCAGGGCCAGTTGTTCGCCGGCGGACGCGAGAATAGCGGCGGAACGGGTTCTGTCGCCCGCATTTATTTTTGCATTATTATGATCTGTTTTCAGACGCAAGGTGGCGAGAAGGAAAGTGCAAACGATTGCGAATCGCGTCTTTATATGCAGAGCCAAGAGAGTCAAAGTCGATTTTTGGCGGCGTGGTCAATGCCCGTCGATGGAGCTGCAGTGGCAATGCATGGCATAAAAGTCGCAGCGGCGGCCGAGCCAGCCATAGCAAGAGGCGACGCGTCAAGATGTTGGCAAACATAATAAAAAAAATTTAACAATTGACTTACACTCGAAGGAGCTTGACCTGGTCGCCGGCCGACACCGCGATCCAGTCGCCGACCATGGACACCGCGAGGTTCTCGACCTCGGCGCCGTTCTGGTGTGGGACGTGGGCCAGCAGCGGCGCGTAAATGGCCGGATCGGCGCCATTACTTCCATTCGTCCCCTGTTGCTGCTGTTGCTGCGGCGTGCCGCCTGGCACCGTTCCCGCGGCGCCACCGCCGACTTTGCGTGCGGGGGTGGGCGCCCCAACATCCCACACCAGCACGCGGCCATCGTCGCCCGCCGAAAACAAGTACCCCGAGTTCTTGGGGTGCCACGCGACCGCATTGACGCAGGTGGTGTGGCCCGCAAGTTCGGCCACTGCCACTGAGGGGACACGCACGTCGAGAATGCTGATGGTGTGCGACTCGTACGCCACCACTGCCAAGTAGTTGGGGTCTTGCCGGTTCCATGCAACGCGCAGGAGGGGCGCCGATTGCGGGTGCTCGTAGATGATGGTCGAGTGTTCTAAGGCGCTATTTTCATTTTTTTTTTT